>APFE030500770.1:42990-143244 GCA_000404065.3 Pinus taeda | reverse complement strand
TAGTCGTGGAAAGAATATAACACAACCGAACAATTTTACAATGATAAGGCAAAAGAGTTCCATGATTTCCAATTAGGTTAGTTAACCATGGATGAATAAATGACTAATTTCACCTCCTTGTTACGGTATGTGTGATATATATGCAAAGAAAAAGATAAAGTTCAAAGATGTTGAATTTCCACGACCCTGGTGCTAAGATAGAATCTTAAAACCTCTGACGCTACTAAACCAAGAATCTCAACAAAGTTACTTACCACAACATAACAATATAATGCAGTAAATCAATCACGTGCACAATAAGAACAATAAAAATAGTATATGTAGCCCAACTTTGTTATATTATCAACATATAATACAACAATTTAGGGCTCACATACAAGGGATAATGGCCCTCAAATAACCATAAGTACAAGAATACAAGATATAATGAAAATCTCACTCCTCTAGTGCACAATCACAACCTCTATGTCATATCTTGTCCTGCCAATCCTTCTCTTCCATTCTTCTTTCTAGTTTCCCCTTAGTCCATTAAGAAACAACACATAGAGACTCCAGGAGGGCTGCCACTTATCATTGTTGCAAATCACTTTTACTATAATGAACACAGGGTCCTCTAGCATCTTCTTTCGTCCATCAAAGAGCTACACATTAGGCTAAATCCTTCACGCAACACACAACTGTCAATGTCCTTCTTGTCTACTGCTCCTAGGGCTACTATTGAACACCAAAATGTTTCCCTCCAACAATCCAATGATTTCCAATACTCTGTCAATAATCCACTATAGAATATGCTCCTAGATTAAGCTTCTAACCACCAAGTTGAGCACAAACACATGGCTTCTACAAGCTACAGAAATATTTCATCCACTTAGAAAACATTGTCAACAAGAAAGGACCAATCATACCCCTTCTTGACCACGGATTCTGTGCATTTTAACTCTTAGATGACAGTCCTCGTTAGGGATTACCACAGTCCCAAACTCCGCTGCTATCTCCTATGTAATGCTCCAAATCTAGCCCCCAAACACTTTGATGTTCCTCTCCTTAACTGCAGCCTAGCCAAATGGGGGTAATCCAGTACTTGGTCTCCAAAAAAACAAGGGTTTTCACCTCCAATTTCTTCAGAAAATTCTATGGCCCATTCCTGTGAAAAAACATAGCTCTAAAAATGCACCTACTCTGCTTAGATCTCTTCCTAACTAACTTGGCCTCCCCTCAAGTGAACTCAACCTGCACTATAGAGATAAAAAAATGCTTAAACAACCCTCAATGGCTCCTTCTACCTCAGAGTACTTGCTCCTTGATATGCGGCCCAAAACAGAGAAGATCTTTGTGACTTGTTTGCACTTGGATGCCTTAAATGAGATTCAATCACCCGATATTTATATCCAATATGAGGGTTCCAACGAATTGTGATAATAGGTATTTCCAACTATTAACAAGCCTTCCTCAACTAGGCTGACTTATGAAAAACCCAACAGTCACATTCAAGAATTATTATCTTATGATATAGAGCTTCGAGTCGAGTGATTCTCAATGCATGTATTTTCCTCGACATCCTCTATGACCTAAAATCATCCCATGCTCAAATTCCTCATTGTTTTGACCCAAATCCTTTCTGTAAAAAGCCCCAACCTTAGGTTCCAAGCACACAATGACTCATTGTGGTCCTCCAACCTCCAAAAATCCAAACCTAGGGCTTGGAGGACCTCCCAAGCTATCAAAAATCAACACTCCCTCTTAGCAAGGGAGGTACTTCCAAGACTAGGAAGTAACTCATCATCATGATCACTACTCACAACACTCGCCCAACTCTTGGCGCTCATAACTATAGAAATCCTTGTAGTGTGAAATACACCTCTCTTGGAAGTGTCATTGTCACTGGAAGCATCATGCTTCTTATTCTTCTCCTGGAATGTATTCCACTCTCTCCATGATTTATTCTCCCTCTGAACCTACAAAATCTCTCTAGAATGTGACTTCCTCTAAGCCTCTAGAACCTATACCTTCTTCTCTAGAGCCTATACCTTCACCTTTGAAGCCTGCATCTATACCTAATTCTGTAGAACCTACACCTGGTCCTCCTTCTTCTTCTTCCCATGATCTATAGGATTTCCCATCAGCCTGTATAGACTATGTTCTATAAGTCCAATCATAATACATGCAGAGCTAGATCCTTTGGGCTTGAGTCTTGCCTTCCCATCCTAGAATAAGATCTTAAACCCCTTCTTCTCGATCACTAAGACAAGTATCACGCTATTTCTAAGTCATAGTGCAAATAGTACATCCTGGACCTGCATTACTTGTCATGAATCCATCTTGAATGGTACAACTCCTGATTCTCGGACCTCCTTCACTCTTGTCGCCCAACACCATGTGAAATTTCAAGTCCCACTCAGCTAGAGTCTTAAAAACCTCATATGACCTTATCATATGTTTCGATGAACCATTATCCACGTACCATCCATCCTCATTGATAGTACCCTACAATAAATGAGAGATCATAGCAAAGTCCTCCTCCTCCAACCTCCTAGTGAGAGGATCTATATCAGCAGAGGTGGCAACAACGTTCACCTACTTCCCTTTATTCTTCTCATCATCCCACATCTTCTTCTTCATTGGTCATCTTGATGTGAA
This sequence comes from Pinus taeda, assembly GCA_000404065.3. NCBI lineage: Eukaryota > Viridiplantae > Streptophyta > Pinopsida > Pinales > Pinaceae > Pinus > Pinus taeda. The sequence goes on along the minus strand of APFE030500770.1, from coordinate 140,607 downwards.
TTGACCCATTGAGCCACAGTTGAAACACTTAGTTTATTAAATTTCTTCTTCTGTTTACCCTTCATTCGTGCTGCAAGTGCCACACCATCATATAAAGCCTTCTTCTTTGGATGAAGATTCTCATCTTACAACTCTTCCTGAATGAACTCATCCCATAGCCTATTCCAGTCTGGAAACTTCTATTTGAAAATTATCCCCTTGATGAAGGGATTTCATTCCTCGATGAACCCTTTCAAAGTAATCCTCACCATATCATAATCTAAAATAGTCACACTGATGACAAAAAGCTTCTCTATGACCTGAGACAATCTCGTCAGATACGAAGTAACTCCTTTACTCTGTATCATATTGGTGGAATTCAACTTATCCTCCAATACCAATACCCAGTTCTCTTTCTTATCTTGGAAAAAATTCTGAAGAGCCATCCACATCTCATGTGCAATGTTTTTCCCAAACAAATGAGGTATTAGGGGATCCTTCACACCATCAAGAATGATCAATCTCACCCTTGTATCCAATTCCTCATACACTTCTAGCTCCTTAGGGTAGTTGTATTCTTGATCTGTTTCTCAACAAACTACTAGATCCTATTGACCTGCAATACCAACTGTATCCTTTCCTTCCAAGGACTATAGTTGGACAACCCTTCCAACCTTTCTCATACCAGAGACCAACCTGCAACTTTGACATTGTAGTGAACCCTTCACCTACAATGTGACCAACTACCTCTTAAGTTGTGCTTCACTTATTCACACTCTGATTCATAGTCTCTCAAAGTATCTCATACACGTTTTGATACCATGTTGAATTTGCACGACCCTAGTACTAGGATAGAATATTAAAATATTTGATGCTACTAAACCAAGAATCTCAACAAAGCTACTTAGTGCAACAAAACAATATAATGTAGCAAATCAATCACATGCACAATAGGAACATTAAAAATAGTATATGTATCCCAACTTATTTATATTAATTAACATATGACACAAAATTCTAGGGTTCCCTTACAAGGGATAATGGCCCTCAAATATCCACAAGTACAAGAATACAAGATACAATGGAAATCTCGCTGCTCTAGTGCACAATTACAACCTCTGTGTCGTATCTCATCTTGTCGGTCCTTCACTTCCATTTTTCTCTCTAGATTCCCCTTAGTCCATAAAGAAACAACACATGGAGAATCCAGGAGGGTGGCCACCTATCACTGCTGCAAGACACTTCTGCTACAATGAACACGCACTGATCCAATCTTCTCCTCTAGGCTGGCCAACACCTAATCTCCCATCTACCAATCTAGTAGCTTATTTCATCCATCAAAGAGATACACATTAGGCTCAATCCTTTAGCCAATGCACAATTGTAAATTTCCTTCTTCTCTTCTACTCCTAGGGATACACTTGAACACAAACAGGTCACTTCCAAGAATCCAATGATGCCCAATACCTCTGTCAATAATCCACTATAGAATCTGCTCCTATTTTAGGCTTCTAACCACCAAGTCAAGCCCAAACATATGGCTCCTATAGGCTACAAAAATATTTCATCCACTTAGAAAAAACTGCCAATAAGAAAGGACCAATCATACTCCTTCTACACCACAGGTTCTATGCATTTCAAATTTAATATGACAATCCTAGTTAGGGATTTTCCAAAGTCCCAAACTCTGCTACTACCTCCTAGGTAATGCTCCAAATTTGGCAAAAAACACTTCATTATTCCTCCCCTTGACTGCGGCCTAGCCAAATGAGGTCACTTCACTACTTGGTCTCCATAAAGAAGGGTTGTCATCTATTATTTCTTCAGAAAAACCTGTGGCCCATACCTATGACAAAACACAACTCTAAAAATGCACCTACATTGTCAAGATCTCCTCCTAACTAGCTTGTCAACCTCTCAAGTGAACTCAGCCTACATTGTAGAGATAAAATTCCCTTAAACAACCCTCAACAACTCCTTCTACCTCACTATGCTTTCTCCTTTATCTACGGCCCAAAATAGAGAAGATATCCTTGACTTTTTTGCGCTTGGATACCTCAAATTAGATTCAATCACCTCATATTTATATCCAATATGATGGCTCTAACGAATTGCAACAAGAGGGCTTGTCAATTGTCAACAAGCCTTCCTCAACTAGGCTGACTTGTGCAAAACCCAATAGTGACATTCAAAAATTATTATCTTGTGATCTAGAACTCCAATTCGAGTGATTCTCAATGCGTTGGATTTGCCTCGACATCCTCTATCACCTCAAATCATCCCATGCTCAAATGCCTCATCGTTTTGACCCAATGCCTTTGGGTAAAAATACCCAACCTTGGGTTCCAAGCCCATAATGACCCATTGTCAAGCTCCAACCTCCAAACCCCGAACCCTAGGGTTTGGAGTACCTCCCAAGCTATGAAAAATCAACAAAAGATTCATCAGAAATTTACCAAATCACATGAAGGAACGACTAGAATTCGATAATACAAAAAGTATGGATGATGTGGTAAGTAAAGCTTGAATTTGTTATCAACAGATGTAGAAGAAAGATAACGGTAAAACCTAGGAAATTAAGAAGGGGAAGAAAAAAGTGCAGAATAGAAAAAATAAAAAAAAGGAAAGTTTCAGGAATTCTCATAAGGGACAACAGGGGAATTCGTTGGAGAAGGAGCAGTAGAAACCCTAACTACAGAATGAATCGAAAATAGTAGAACAATCCACCATATCTGAAAGCAGTCAATTACAAAAACCACCCCTATAATGATGGGGTTGTGGAGGGCTACATTATGTCAATAATTTCCCCTATCTTGTAAGGCTTGAACCTATTACCAATATACAGGAAGCTGCAATAGTGGGAGAAGTGGTGAAGAGAATACAAAAAATCAATGTCGAGTTGGAGGATCATCTGGCAAAATATCAACCCATCATGATCGAATTTGAAGGTAAGCTCTTCAAACATAATATTTATATTTTTATAGACCCCAGAGCTAGTTTAAGTTACATAAGTCCTAAGGTGTTAGATATGTGTGATTTACAAGTGCACAAATTTAAGAACCCATGGTTGGTCCAATTAGCTATAGGGGAAAAAATACGGGTGGTGGCTAAAGTAGAAAATTATTTGATTAAGTTGGTCGAACAATGTATAAAGGTAAATTTGAATGTTTTTCCCCTATGATCTTATGATGTCTTAATCAGTATGGACTTGTTGGAGGCTCACTGGCTTCTTATAAATTGCAAAGAAAAGACTTCTAGTTTCTTGAACGTAGTTGGTGCTAGGTGTGAAGTACAAGGGATCAAGAGACCCATTCAATTATGACCAATCACTACCTCCCAGTTGGGAAAGTGTATATGAAACTTTTTCCAAATATATGTGATGTAGGTAGGATATGCTAATTCTAAGGAAAAAAAAATAGCCTTGTAAAACCTACCAATATTCAAGAATTTTCAAATGTGTTTCCAAAGGAAATACTTGGATTACCACCAAAAAGAAATATAGATTTTACCATTGAATTGATTCCAGGAGTTGCCCCAGTGTCTAAGGAACCTTACATAATGAGTATAACAAAGTTAACATAATTAAAAATTAAATTACAAGAGTTATTGGATAAGAACTACATACGCCCCAACATATCACCATGGGGAGCCTCGTTTCTTTTCGTTAAGAAGAAGGACGACACTTTAATATTATGTATTGTTTATCGACAGTTAAATAAATTGACTGTTAAGAATAAATACCCACTTCTAAGGATTGATGACTTATTTGATCAAGTTAAGGGGGCTACAGTATTCTCAAAAATTGATCTATGATTTGGGTACCATCATATTAGAATAAGGATGAAGAAATTTGTAAGACAACGTTCAGAACTCGCTATAGCCATTATGAGTTTGTGGTTTTAACATTTGGGTAACCAATGCCCCATCTACATTCATGAGTCTTATGAATGGGATATTTCATCCTTATCTTGACAAAATTGTGTTGATTTTTATTGAGGATATTCTAATTTATTCTAAAAATATGGAGTAGCATACAAAACAATTACATATTGTACTGCAAACCTTGCGGGAGCATCAATTGTATGCTAAAAATAGTAAATGTGAATTTTATAACGAAAAAATGCAATATATAGGACATATCATCACATGAGAAAGCATAGCGGTGGACCCAGAGAAGTATAAAACTATGGAGTGGCATATCCCCAAAAATGTTGCGGATCTTCATTCTTTCGTGGGGATAGTTGGCTATTATCAACATTTTATAGAGGGATTTTCTAGAGTAGCCTACCCATTAACATCCCAACAAAAGAAAGGAAAAGTTTTCAATTGAGCTGTAAAATGTCAACAAAGGTTTGATGAATTAAAAAACTTGCTGACCACTGCACCTATTTTAAGGATAATAGACCCAGTCAAAGAGTTTATGGTATGCACTGATGCATGCCAGGCGGGGGTGGGTGGTGTGATAATGCAAGAAATCCAAATAGTATCCTATGAGTTCCGCAAGTTGAAAGAGCATGAAAAACGTTATTCAAGCTACAATTTGGAACTAAAAGCAGTAGTCCATGCTATGAAGGTTTGGCAAAATTATTTTCTAGGAGAAAGGTTTATCCTAATGACCGATCATAATAGCCTAACCAATTTTTTAAGCAACCAAACCTAAACGCTCACTGGGCAAGATGGAAAGCCTTTCTAAACAAGTTCAACTTTGATATTAAGCATTTAAAAGGAAAAGAGAACCGAGTTGTAGACACACTAAGAAGGAGGTTGAATTGTATTTATGAAATCACCTTTATTCAATTAAAATTTGATTTTTTTAATCAAATTAGAGAGACTACCTTAAAAGACCCTGAATACCATTTCTTGTGGCAACAAGCTAAACAGGAAATTAGTCTTCGGAGGAGGTTGGGCTATGATATCAATAGTGAGAATTTGTTGAGTTACAAAAATCGAATCTATGTACCTAATCAACAAATTGTTAAGATATTTATACTTGATGAATATCACAAAAATCCATACATTTCACTTCCTGGTTACCAGAAAATGATTACAGCTTTATGAAAGGACTATGTTTTGCCAGGTATAAAGAAATAGGTGGCCCAATACTTGGCGCAATGTTTAGAATGTCAGCAAGTGAAGGCAGAACATGAGCATCCTGCGAACTTTCTCCACCCACTGCCCATTCTCAAATGGAAATGGGAAATAGTAATGTTAGATTTTATTATAGATTACCAAGGTCAAAAAAATAAAGCGACTCTATAATGGTGGTGGTGGATAAGTTAAGTAAGATTTCTCATTTCATCCTAGTTCAATCAACATATAAGGTTGTGAAAATTGCCGATATTTTTATCAGAGAGATCTTCAGATGGTATACCCAAAATGGTGATTTTAGATAGAGATGTAAATTTTACATCTACCTTTTGGAGAGATATCTTCACTGATTTAGGTACTCAAGTATAATTTAGTATCGCTTACCATCCTCAAACATAAGGACAAACTGAACGAGTAAACCTGGTGTTGGAAGATATGCTTAGGATGTGTGTGATGCAACAACCTACGAAATGGGAAGAATACCTACACTTGGTGGAGTTTTCATATAAAAACAATTATCATGCCTCCCTGAAAATAATTCCTTTTGAGGTGTTATATGAACATAAGTGTAAAACACCTATCAATTGGAATAACCTCGAAGACAATTTAATTTTAGGAAGTGATATGTTAAAGGAAATGGAAATTGTAGTGAAGAAGGTTTGAATAAACTTAAAGGTTGCCAAAGATCGCCATAAAAGTTATGCTGACCAGCGGAGGTCCTATTGTGAATTCCAAGTAGGGGAATACATTTATGTCGGGGTTCAACCCAAACGAAGCACCTTGAGGTGGAGTGGTTGCACTAAGTTAGCTCCTCATTTTTGTAGCCCATTACATATTCTTGCTCAGATTGGACCAATGGCTTATTAGCTAGCCTTACCTAGCCATATACACATGCATAACATGTTTCATGTGTCTTTTAAAAATGTAGATACATGACCGTAGACATATTATACATTGGGAAGATATACAAGTATCATGATACAATAAAAGAAAAGAAAAATGATTTTTTTTTAACTATTTGGTTAACCACATTGAGATTTAATAACAATTTGATTCATGAATGTAGGTCGAAACAGATGGAGAATTTCTGGTCGAACCCCTACATATTCTCGGTCGAAGAGAAATAGTATTGTGGAGGCGAGTTATCACCTAGGTTAAAGTGCAATGGAGGCACTTTAACCTGGAAGAGGTTACTTGAGAGGACGAACAATTCATGCACATATCTCGACCTATTCTAGAGGCTAGAAAACACCGAGGATGGTGTTTCCCTTAGGGAGGAGATGTAAAACCCCTCAGTAATTACAGTAACTTTGGAATTACTTTTTTACTATGAATCTAGATTTAGACAAAAGACTTCAAATATTGGATTATGATTGTGAATGTAAGTGTTTGAAATTAATTACATTATATGTTTTTCTTCTTTAAAAAAAATAGCTTCAACTTCACGAGGAAAGGATGTAAAAGTGAATTTATTATTCAGAAATAGTTGAAGATAGTTATGGGTTGTGGTAGCTTCCTGTCGAAAGTTGTTCGTGAAGTTGTTCGTGAACCTCTGACAGGACACTGCAGAGGAAAGAGAACATTGTGAAGTTAAGTTCTTGAGCTGGTTGGCTAGTGGGAATTATTAAGCACCCTCAACTGGATTTTCTTGGGACCAGGTGGTCTTGGGACAAACTTGTGTAGGTTTGAATCTGAGAATGTTTCTGCATAAGAATTGGCATGGGGACAACGCCAACGGTATTAATAGTACTCGTTGGTTGGGAGGAATGTCCTAGTCCCCAGAAATTTGTAGTTTACACTACAGGATTACATATAAGTAACTGCATACATTGTTATTATTGTCAGTTAATGATTTTTTAAGTGAACTATGAGTATGAGTTTGTGGAAAATAGAAATGGATAAAACTTTTAGTACGAATGTTGTTGAAAATTGAGTATTGTAGGTGGATTGTTTAGCTTATGCATTAGTTTAGGGCATAGTACTTGTATGGAAACAGAAGGAATAAAAGCCAAGATGTCTAAAGAAATTAGAACACAAGAAAAAAAAACTTAGCCAAAGAAGCTTGGGTTAGTCATGGGGCTGAGTCGGGGAACCAACAACCCATAGACAATACTATAGTCTCTCATACCTCTAAGTCTAAATGGTAAAAGAATGAAAATAACACTAATAATAATATTATACGTGCGCTACAGTCTAATGCATAGTCGAGTAAATCTACGCAGGAAATAAAGTAACGGACTGAGAAATTCCTCATAGATATGTTATAGGAAATTCCAAAGAAATTACAGAAGAAATTAGGAAGAAGAACAGATATTTCATACATGACCAATTTCATTTATGCAAACAACCACAACATTAAAGAAGTAGATAAATACATGTATATTTTCTTGCATGGCACCTTGCAACTAACACAAAGTTCTGGGTTCTCATCGAAGGTGTTTGAAAACCCTTAATGCAATACAACAAAACCAAATCTAGGTTTACATACTTGAAATAATACAACACTATAATGGTGAATCAAAGGAAGTGAATCCATTAAATTAAATTAAGGATTTGACCTTGTGTCCATAAATACAAAAAAAGAACTTTACGAGAATAAACTAGTATTGTTGTTCAAAAACCGTCTTGGTATATGTCCAACTCTATTAACCACTTTTGGGTAGAGAAGACCTTAACTTAACTAACATAACTATATTATGTGTTAGGATATTCTGACACATAGGAAATAGTTAAGTATAACTTGGTCTAGTGTAGAGTTAGGTAAAGTGTGTTTTTTACTATGTACATTTGTAACCTTCAATCCGACGGTCACAATATGTTCTATAAATAAAGTGATTTGAAGGTTCATTCTCTCCTCGACATTATCGACACTTGATCCATGGCTTAACACCCGATTAGTCCATAATCTCTATTTAAAGAGCATGGAGGTTCATTTGTAGGGTGACCATTCATGAGAGTAGCTTATGTAAATTTTATTTCTTTTATTAATAAATTGCCTGAAGTGGCCGCGTTGGCTCAGGCCGTGGACTGTTTCCCTCTTTGAGGGTTTTAACCACGTCAAAAGTCCTGGTGTATTGATCTGTGATATGTTTGTGAGTAGAAGAAGACTGATAGACATTGCCACTTTTGTAATTGAGATGGCCACTTAGAATCCAAATGCTTTAAGAAGATGGAAGCCTTGGAAACTAGCTAAAAGAATACATTGTTATGTTCGAGGTACAGTTCAATTTGGGATTCATTACAGTGCATAAGCATCTCCTATATTGGTTGGTTTCATTGATTCTGATTGGGTTGGTGACCCTGATGATCATAAGTCTACTGCAGGTTATTTCTTCACTTTTGGTTCTCGACTTATTACATGGTCTTGCAAGAAACAAAGTGCCATTTCTCTTTCTTCAGTAGAAGCAGAGTATCATGGCACTATACAAGCTAGTAAGGAAGCTTTGTGGCTTCGTCATATCTTGTCAGAGTTTGGATTTCAATAGCAGCAACTAACTACACTTTGGTGTGATAATCAAAGTGTCATTCAACTATGCAAAGCTCCAGTCCAACATCAGTGCATCAAACACATTGAACTACACATGCAATTCATTAGAAAGCTCATTCATGACCATGTTCTTGAAGTGCAATATTGTTCAATTGATGATCAACTTGTAGGCATCTTTACAAAGGCTCTCACAGAAGCGAAGTTTACTAAACTTTGATTTATGGTCGTCGTTCAGAAAGTTTTCACTAATGGTGGATAGGCTCTAATGCCTCCTTCCTTTTCCTATTGTGTCATATTTGTACATCCTTCAATCCTATTGCAAGTTGTTCTTAAGGGGGGATGTTATGATATTCCGACACATAGGAAATAGTTAAGTATAACTTGGTCTAGTGTAAAGTTAGGTAAAGTGTGTTTCTTTACTATGTACATTTGTAACCTTCAATCTGATGGTCACGATATATTCTAGACATGAAGTGATCCATCGGTTCATTCTCTCCTCAGTATTACCAACACTTGATCTGTGGCTTAATACCTGATTGGTCCATGATCTCTATTTAAAGAGCATGGATGATCATTTGTAGTGTGACCATTCATGAGAGAATCTTATGTAAAATTTCTTTATTTTATTAATAAATTGTCTGAAGTGGCCGCGTTGGCTCAGGCCGTGCACTATTTCCCTTTTTGAGGGTTTTAACCACATCAATAATACTAGTGTATTGATCTGTGATCTGTTTCTGAGCGGTGTCCTTTGGTCTTCTATCTGAGGAACTTATTGTGTAAATTCCTACATTATGTTGATTCGTAAACTGAAATACAGTCTAAGTAAGGTTCTTCAAATAAGAAACTAAAAACGAAATGCCAAAAGATATGACCTTAACGAAAGGTTTGTAAAATTTCATAAGTCACCGAAGTGTATAGTCTTGGCAAGAGAGCGGCACACCTGGAGGAACGGGAGAAAATGTAGTAAGAGACAACATTCAAGAGACAATGTGAATTTAGAAATAGCATGCTTCAAGCAAGGTTTCCCGCATGGAAATAAGTCAAAATAAGAAATCAGTTGTTGATAGAATTATATCCGCCAAAGAGAAGAAGAAACCCAAGACACAAATGAATTAAAACCTTTTATATGCAAAGGAATAAAATATCAGGCAACTCTAGAGTAACTCTAACCAGAGAAAAATGCGTTGAGGTGTCCTCTATTAGGAATTATAAAATAGGGTAACCTGGCTAGCCACAGAGACCAAATATTAACTCACTAGAAGGCGGAGACTATTTCAATCCTTGTTGAAAGTGGAGGAGTCATGAGCGAAGAATTACCTGCACATTTAAGAGTAGGTCACTAGTTATATACCTGAAACAAAGAATAGAAGACACGGTATAAAGAAAATAAGGGGTGGGTCGAGAGCTTACCACGAGATTCATGCTAGAAGGCTTGGCAAACCGAACCCCAATACATAAGTATAAGTGATGGGAAGTTCAGTAAACTATGACCAACCATGTATGGAGGCCGAAAGGTAATAGTGTAAAACCTAGGAGAAGTTGCAGAGCAGATTTTCGTAGTCACGACAGTAAAAAATGAGTCACAACCAACGCTCGGGAGGAGAGGGTAGTTACTAACTAACTCCCTCCACTCTTCATTCGTCCTTGATCTTCAACCACAACAATCATCACTGTTGAGTTGTTCAATAATCTCGTTGCGAGATTTGCTAGATGGCAGAGGATTAGGGTAGGTTCTAGATCTTTCAAAGAGGATCAAAATACGCGGAGGAAATCACAAACTAAAGCTAGTGTTTGCCATATTTAATTATCAGGAGTCATCACAGGAGAAAGCTTAATACCAACAATGCATTATATGTATCAAACCATAAAACCAAAGGAAAATTTCTTATTAGCCAAACATCACACCATCTGACAATTAACCCACGGTCTTACACAAGGAATATTTATAAGTTTAATTACTTACCTTGTTGTTTGAAGTACAAATGGCTAAGTGTAATACAATGACAAAGCAATGTAAATGTGTTTATTTTTTAAGAAATTTTATTTGCACCAAATTACATTACACATTTTAAATTTCTAGTGTTGATATGGAAGATAATCTTGTAATTATAGTTAGTAATCTTATGGTTGTTATGCTTTAATTAATTTATGTTAAAAAAATTTAGTGATTTTTAATTTATTTAATAAATTTCTTTTACACTTTCTTTAATAAATAGTGTTGTGTGAGAATGGCTTTCAATAACTTTGATAATTGTTATGTTATAATTACTTTTAACTTTTAATTATGGTTAATATTCTTAACATTATGTTTTAATTTATTTATATTAAAAAATTTCTATTACTATTAATTTGTTTAATTATTATTTACAGTAAAGAGTATTATGTGCAACATATCTTAATTAATTATAGTATGGTTGTTATATTTTTATTAATTTATATTGAAATTTACATTAATTTATTAAATAAATGGTTTGCACTTCCCATAATAAAGGTGTGGTCTAACTTATAGAGTAGAGGTTTTAAAAAACTTGAGTTTAATTTGTTTAATCTACCCAATTCAAGTGCCTTGAGTTTTTTATGGTCTTGAATCCATTTATACATTCAAAATATATTTTAAGCAACAAAAAATTGCAATTTTACTTGAAATTATATAGTTAGATTTCCCTAAAAATGACTATAATGTCATATATTAATGTGAAAATAGTAGTCAAATAATTATGTTCAATATTCTTATAATTATTATGTTTTAATTAATTATCTTATAATTGTTATATTTTGACTGATTATATTATTAATTTTCAAATATTATTAATCTATTTAATAATTATTTTATTTTACACTTTGTATATAAATTATATAATATAAGAATTTGAAATTTGTATTCAAATTATATAATATAAGAATATGAAAATTGTATTCAATAATTATATAACGGTAATATTTTAATTGATTTTTTAACACTTTTCTAATAATATTGATATATTACATTGGAGAAAATAAAACAATTGCATAACAACTTTACATGTTCAATAATTTTGCTTTCCACTTTACCTCATTGATGTGAGTAAAACATTAAAAGAACAATTTTACGAAACGGAAATGTTTTTAATTTATTTTTGCTTATTTTAATGGATGCCTTGGATTTGAAAATTAAATTAAAAAAGGGAAAGGAAATTGACTATATTCAGTGACAAGAATAAAATTAGAAGAAATGTTTTAAAGGTTGGAGTACTTTCCCAAACCACCAATCAAATAAGAAGTCATTTATTGACGGAATATAAAGAATTTGAAATTAGTCATGAAAGAAAATTTTGAGTTTACCAAATTACTAGCGGAGTCGTCTAAAGAGGAGGAGGGATTGGCTGAACATAAAACTGGCTGGATTCCAGGTTAAAAAATTTCAATTTTTTTGTAGAAACATTGTTTGAATCATGTTTTTAATAGTGGAAATAGATTTAGCACCATCAGATTTTATATTTCTTTAAATATAACCAGAATTTCCATAACTTTCCCGACAATTCCTTTGACTGGTTAGACTACGCGATTACAAAATATAACGACTATCCCAAATTATTAAGTTCTTACAGAGATCTCGGTGCCAGTTCCCCACACAAGATCGTGGAACTCTGCCCACTGATTTAGCGGGCAGAGTTATTGAATGGATCCCTTCATCATAAAGGATTAATATATATACGATACCTTGGAATTTGATAATTTGATAACGAGCATGTAGAAATGGTTATTACCACTCGTGCCTGCCGCTCTGTGAAAGATGTCTTCGTAGCTCATTTCCCGCGCAGGCGGTATGGGCATGCTCTGGATCCAGCCGCCCCATCTGTCGGAAGCGATGACAGAGCCCTGGTACGAGCCGAAGACGACGAGGGCAACGGTGTCTTTCCCGTATTTCTGCCTGCCAAGGCCGCCCAGATTGACCTCCCCTAAATTGACCATGGTAGTTAGTGGCCCTGTAATCTCTGACATGCGTGTTATGAGCCCACACGATCACCTTACCACCGGGCCACCGGTCTAATAGGAAGGTCAGCGTGTCCATCATGTGATTTTTCCTTACGTTCCACGTGTTTCGGTGCCCGAACACTACCACCCTGTAATACTCATCAGCATCGCTCACGATCTTCGCATTCTGCTGGATATCCAAGACTTCCTCCTCCGTGTCATTGTCTATTTACCGACAGATCACATCTCGAAGAACCTTGATAGTGACGACACATAGGCATACAATTATTCTAAAGAAAATCAAGAAAACAACTGTCAGACATAAAAATCAATGCCATTATCACATCTCCATGAAACTTGACAATTATAGCAAATATACATACAACTATTTTGAAGGAAATCATGAAAACAGGAAGCATTGTTAGTACGTTGAGAGTGGAGGACTTTGCAACCCTCGGTGTAACGACTTGTAGTTCCGGGCGCGGGGGTGGACAGTGCGTGCACGTGGGTAGGCTAAATGAACAACATTCAGTTGAGCTAAACGACTACGGTTGGATGATATGCGAGCTCTCTCTTGAGTGTGTAGTGTATTATGCGCATATGAGAAGCGGGCGATCTTGTATATACGCATAGGAGCATGCGTTAACACATATGGAGGTCGACCTATGATTATGAGGAGCCGACATGCGTTTTGGATGAGATTGCAATGGATTGTGGGCGTTGGGCGAGTCCGCTGGGAAGCCAGACTTCGCCCCAAGTTTGGTATATATGCAAGTGTGTGAATGGCATTTGCAGCATCATCCATCGCTCAACAATCTTCGCTCTAAGGAGTTAAGGCACAGTTCTAGTGCGTATTTCTAAGGAGGAAGGTGCAGGTTATAAATGCGCCCATTCTTGGGCAGGGCTGCACGGTGACAGCATGGTTGTGGCCGAAGGTGCGGGCAGGAGCGCCTGGCGGTTGGGTGAGAGCGTGCACGGGTGTGGCGCCCAGTTTGTGCGAAGGTGCCCGCCGGTGAAATGGAGGAGCGCTTGGTTTGTGCGACGACTTGGCACGGGTGTCTTGGCGACTTGTGTGAGCGCCTGCCCGTCGTGCAAGTGTGCACGGTGACTTGGTGGAGTGTTGAGATTGTGGACGGAGGTGTGTCTCGGTTGGAGGAGCCTGTGTGTGGCGACTTCGAGGTGCGCCCGAGTTGGGCAAACAACAAGATCGTGTGACAAGGTGAACGAGGTGTTGGTGAGTCGTGCGGCGACCGTGCGGAGGTGGCGATGAGCTAGGCAACCGAGTTTTGCCTTGGATTGTAAATTTGGCTAAGTATGAAACTTGGGGTTTCCAAGTATACTTGTAAAGCTTCGTAAACTGTTGTATAATATATTTTTGAGCAGACTCATTGTTCAGGGAGTTTCCCCTCCCTTTATACTATGCAATTGTGTTCAGCGTTTATAATTGTTGTTGATAATGAATGTGTATGGGTGTTCATTGGTATAAAGGATAAAGAAATAATACTTGGTTGAGAAACACAAACTAAGTAGGAATAAGTGGTTAGGCGTAGTCCACGAACATAAGTATTGGTGAAAAGAAAGTGTTCGGTGGTGTCGCACCTCGCCAAGAGCGGTTGAAAGACTACCGTTGTCTCCGGCGTTGTGACAGTTGGTATCAGAGCTCAGTTGGAGCTGGTTGAAGATTGGAAATTGAAGACAGTGAAGCAGGTACTTGCAGGTGAAGGAAGTTGCTTCACACAAGTGGAACAAGGGCTGGTTCAGGTTGCAGGCATCTTGGTGAAGTTGTTGTATGGTTGAAACTAGATTGCAAAGAAGAAGGAGGTTGTTAGCAATGGCAGCTGAATCTCAGGTTGGGTCTAGTCATGGTGCGAAGGATGCTACTATGGCATTCATTGAAAAGGTGTTGGAAAGGATGGAGATATTAGAGGCTTACTGGAATAAGAAGATGGACTTCTTCATGAAGGATCAAGAGGCCAATTCGAAGATGAAGGAAGAGCTCGAGGAACTCCGAACTCAACACGAGTACACTGATCTCATGTGTACACAACTTGAAGTAAGGGTCAAGGAGGTTGAAGAGGCAAGGGACCAGGGTCTTGCAGAGATCGTGGACTTGAAGAAATCACTTGATGAAGCCAGAGATGAGATCGCGATGTTGAAGAAGTTCGTGAGGCATAACTCAGGTGGAGGAGTGCCTCATGTGAAAGTCAAGGAACCAGAATCTTTCGATGATACAAGGAGTGCAAAGACTCTTGGCAACTTTCTATGGGACATGGAGAAATACTTGGAACGATTGGGTCTATCTGATGATGAGACTGTAACAGCCCCAAAATAGATATCTAATTAACTTATTAACATTAAATTTAAACTATGAAGAGTGCTAACCTGAGCTTACCTGTGGTAGAAGTAGGCTTACCGCAACAAGGTTTTGGGGACCACTCTCCACCCAACCATAGGCTCAATTGCACAAGGATTTGCTACAACTGGCCACCCCCGAGCCCTCAATCAACGTACTACTGCCAGTGAATCCTAAGTCTTAGAACGCCATTATCCTAAGAGAATGAAAGATAGAATCTTGGAATGATGGAATGCAGGAATGCCTCTCATCTTCCTCACCAACTATTAAATAGAGCAACATTGGAAGGGGAACCACATGCACACACTCCATGTGTCTACATTCAATTTTGATTTTTAGCTTTCTTGTTTTATTTCCTTCTTTTTGATAGCTTTACTGTTTTTTTATTGTTTTCTTTGTTTTATTTCTATTTATTCTTATTTAGAGTTTTAGTATTTTTACTTTTATTATTTTCATTTATTTTTTATATTTTTAATATCTTGTATTTATATTTATAGAATTTATTATTTATTATTAATTATTTATGATTTATTTTTATTTTATTATTTATTATTAAGGGGAGGGATATTACATACTCTCCCACTTTAAGGAACTTCGTCCCGAAGTTATATTGAATTACGTATTATTTATTTATTAGTATTTATTATTTATTATTATGTTATTATATTATTATTTATTATTAAGGGGAGGGATATTACAGAGACGAAGGTCAAGGTAGTTGCTCAGTTCTTGACAAAGGATGCTAAGATGTGGTGGCGAAGGAGGATGGATCAGATTGCCAACGGCAGCGCTGGTGACATTACTTCATGGGATGAGATGAAGAAAGCTTTGCAGACCCATTTCAGTCCTCAGGATGAAACGTGGGAAGCAAGGATGAAGATAAAATTCATAAAGCACACAGGGAACCTTCAGACATATCAGCGGGAGTTTGCAAGTGCGGTTCTGGAACTTCCTGACATGGAGGAGAGGGACAAGGTGTTCAATTTCATTATTGGGTTGAAGCCTTGGGCACGCAATGAAGTGAAGAGGTAGAGGATTAGAACACTTGAAAAAGCTTTTGCTATTGTGGACAGGTTGGTGGAGCATTATGATGAGACTTCTAATGATAGGAAGAAGAAGTCTGACAAGCCGAAAGAGAAGAAGAAAGAGGATGCTTCGAAATCGGATGACAAATCGAAGATGAAGAAAGCCTTGAAGTGTTGGATATGTGCTGAACCACAAACGGTGAAGAATTTCCCTTCTAGACCGAAAGTGGTTGCGGTTGCACAATCTAATGTGAAGAATGAAGGAGATTCTGTGGGGATGATGCAGATACTTGGTGCTGCTGCTGCTACAGAGGTGATCTCTCAGAGGGATCCTGAGAAGAACAAGTTGGAGTATGTTCGAATGAAGGTTGGAGATGTTGATATACTCACTATGGTTGATAGTGGGGCCTCTCACAACTTCATGGGAGAAGATACTGCAAGAAGAATTGAGCTGAAATTTGTACCGGTGAAGGCACAAGTGAAGACAGTTAATTCTCCTCTTGATGATGTTCTTGGTGTAGCTGAAAAGGTGGACACAACACTTGGTGAGTAGACAAGGTTGACTTCACTATAGTGCAGATAGACGACTATGAGGCTGTGCTGGGAATGGAATTCTTGAAACAATTTGATGCATGATTGTTCCACATTTGAAGAAGCTGTACATTTACGATGGAAGGGAAGATGTACCCATTGGTGTGCCTACCATTGGAGTGACAAAGCTTGATTGTAAGTTGGCAGTGATGCAAATGGAGGACGAGAAGTGGATGGAAGACATGAGTAAGCGGTTGTCCATGGTTGAGACAAAGCTTACCGAGTAGTCATTGGTCATCAGGACTCTTTCAGATAGTATCTTGGATGTGTCAAGAAGGCTAGAAGTGGTCCAGGATGATGATGATAATGTTGAGGTATATGTGAGGCTGAATGTCTGAGAGGAGGATCGGGTCACTTATCTACAGAGGATGGAGATAGAAGATCCTGACAGATGGATTGAATTGATTAGTGAGGGTGAGCCTTCAGGCTCTACTCCCTCCACATCTTCTTAGATGGACAAGAAGATGGGGCTCATTGTTAGCTGCTCATGGCAGTGAGTCCCTTAAAACAGGTTGAGCAGGCATGACAAATGGTGCAGGGATGGCTTGGCATCATGCATCATGACATGTTGAAGATGGGATGGAGTTTCCATGGACCTGAGCATGGTGGTGAGATTCTTGGTGAGTCCGAGATGTGGCAGAAATTCGAGATAGATTGGTGAAGGCATAAGGATGTTCACTCTCATGGTTTGAGCATGACAGATGGATTAGCTACCCAACTAGTTCAAACATGGGGTCCAGAAGTGCACGGAGAGATGTTGGCATCAGGCAGACGAGGAGGATAGTTCACAGGATGAGGACGACACATGGTGGAGATGGTAAATCTACTTATGTTGCAGGGATGTTTGCAGTATGTGGAGGAGTTCACATCATGGACCGAGGATGAGACAGACATTGATGATGATCTTGGTGGATGGCTACGAGGATGGTATGTTGTCGAGGACGACAACGATTTCAGGTGGAGGAGGATGTAATGACCAGCTGTTTTGGGCGTGTGGGTGGCCAGTGCGTGCGCGTGGGTAGGCTGAACGAACAACGTTCGGTTGAGCTGAACGACTGTGGTTGGATGATATGCGAGCTCTCTCTTGAGTGTGCAGTGTATTACGCGCCTATGAGAAGGGGACGAGCTTGTATATACGCATAGGAGCATGCATTAACACATATGGAGGCCGATCTATGATTATGAGGAGCCGACATGCGTTTTGGATGAGATTGCAATGGATTGTGGGCGTTGGGCAAGTCGGCTGGGCAGCCAGACTTCGCCCCACGTTTGGTATATATGCAAGTGCGTGAATGGAATTTGGAGCATCATCCATCGCTCAACAATCTTCGCTCTAAGGAGTTAAGGCGCAGTTCTAGTGCGTAGTTCTAAGGAGGAAGGCGCAGGTTATAGATGCGCCCATTCTTGGGCAGGGCTGCACGGTGACAGCGCGGTTGTGGGCGAAGGTGCGGGCAAGAGCGCACGACGGTTGGGTGAGGGTGTGCACGGGTGTGGCGCCCAGTTTGTGCGAAGGTGCCCGACGGTGAAACGGAGGAGTGCCTGGTTTGTACGACGACTTGGCACGGGGGTCTTGGCGACTTGGGTGAGCGTCCGCCCATCGTGCAAGTGTGCACGGTGACTTGGTGGAGTGTTGAGATTGTGGACGGAGGTGTGTCTCGGTTGGAGGCGCTCGTGTGTGGCGACTTGGAGGCGTGTTCGAGTTGGGCAAACAACAAGATCGTGTGACAAGGTGAACGAAGCGTTGGTGAGTCGTTTGGCGATCGTGTGGAGGTGCCGACGAGCTAGGCAACTGAGTTTTGCCTTGGATTGTAAATTTGGCTAAGTATGAAACTTGGGGTTTGCAAGTATACTTGTAAAGCTTTGTAAACTGTTGTATAATATATTGTTGGGCAGACTCATTGTTCAGGGAGTTGCCCCTCCCTTTATACTGTGCAATTGTGTTCATCATTTATAATTGTTATTGATAATGAATGTGTATGGGTGTTCATTGGTATAAAGGATAAAGAAATAATACTTGGTTGAGAAACACAAACTAAGTAGGAATAAGTGGTTAGGCGTAGTCCACGAACATAAGTATTGGTGAAAAGAAAGTGTTCGTTGCTGTCGCACGTCACTAAGAGCGGCTGAAAAACTACCGTCGTCTCCAGCGTCGTGACACTTGGGCACCTCTAGGAGATTGATCATGTAGTCATTCCGGTCGGATGGATCAACGCGCGCTCGGCCAATTCCTTGTCCACCTTCTCAAGGTCGTCGACGACAACTTGGATGGATTCGCTAGACTGAACTCTTCATCTTGAATTTAATTTATCAATCCAAAGATGTGCTTCCTTAAAGAAGTATTCTGCGCTATATGTGAAAATAAAATAATACAATTTGACTTATAAATTTAATGAATGATCTGTAACTTAATGTTGGCTTGAATATTTTGTTAACTTCTCCGTCCAAAAATTCTACTAATAAACTTTACTTCCTCTTCTATTTACGCTGTAGTTTAATGAGCTTTCAAATTTGTCTTAAAATTTATGTAAATTTTGCAAATTCATATTATAGTTGTTAAGCTTCAAAATTTTGAATACCCTAAATATTTCAGGTGTTCATAAATTTTACAATTTCAGATTATAGTTATCAAGCTTCAAAATTTTGAATACCCTAAATATTTCTAGTGTTTTTGACTTGCTGAATCTATTCCATTATAAAATACAATTCATTTCCATCAAAAAAACAATGGCTAAATTTTGACGGTTTTTTTGCCGTCCGAGCAAATTTGGAAATTTGCTGCTCGATAAACAACGCCACGACAACGAGAGTAGACATCTAAGCAACCGAAGAACCATACCAGGAGCCCACTTTCGTTGTCTTCTACGTTGGAGTTGAAATCTCTGACCCCATTCCACTAGAGTCTCCGTCTCTCTATTGGTCCACATCCATTTCTACTTTCACCTTTGTCCACATCCACCGTGGGGTAAGGCGAATATTACATAAATTGTACTAAGCCAATGATTATTCGGTGCATATTAAGTTTGTTAAAGCAAATATTAAATAAATTGTACTAAGCCAATAATTACTTAGCGCATACTACGTTTGTTAGACTACGGTACTCCTGCATAGGATTACCACTGCTATGGACATAGCATGGCACCGGGATTTTGGCATGCCATTTCCCGTGATTGCAAGTACGAGTGACTCCACCTGATATGTTCACAGCTCAAAGTCTTGCAAGCTCCATGTTTCTTATAGTTAATGCAGGTGGTAATTAACTAAGTCTGAAACATGGAGCTCACAAGAGTTTGAGTCCTCAACATATAACTTGAACGTGAACCCTGGAGAGTTTGTATCGTGAACATATCACGTGAACTCGGAGTGGCTCGTACTTGCAGTGACTGAAAAAGGCAAGCTGAAAATCCTTCACCCCATAGCAATGGTATTCCTATGCAAACTCGGAGTGGCTCGTACTTGCAGTGACTGAAAATGGCAAGCTGAAAACCCTTCACCCCATAGAAATGGTATTCCTATGCAAAAATATGGTTGTTAACAATAATATCATGGGCTAAGCAATCCTCATTACTTATTACTTAGTCGATGATGCTTGATCTTTGCCACAGGGTAAAGGCCTCCCTGAAAACATCGGCCACCGCCAGCTGCCTACAGTATGTTTTGGAGTGACGAGGATTCACTTATCGAGCTGTTAGAGTGGCAGGCCTGTGGCCCTCCAGGGCTATGAAGATGAAACCGTGTTGGGAGATTAGGAATTCCGAGATGTTGCGGCGCCATACGTAGAACCGTGGGTGTCGTAGCTCGCTTCTCCCAACATCACCATCCTCGCCTTCGATATTCTTTCCACCAGTCGCCGAAGATCCCCGCGTCTTTCAGGAGATTGGCGAGGCTGCCTACTTCTTTTACCAGACTCTTGGTGCTCATACTTCAACGTAATGATTTCTTCTTCTTTCGTCGAAGGTCGTGGAGATTTAAGGGGAGGAAATGTGATATCCGTGGTTGGCGTGCGCAGTTCTTCACAAGACGTGCATCGGATTCAAATCGGCTGAGTTGTCTGACCAAATTAAACATGTCATGTAAACTCTTTCTGCTCACATGTGACATCCATTATTGGCGTGTGCAGTTTTAAACCAGACATGGATCAAATTAATATCGGGTGAGTTGTCCCGAAAATTCAACGTGTCAGCTCTGCCAAATCTTATGCCCACTGGCAGGCAGATAACTTTATTAGTGTTACTAAGACATTTATTTTTATTTTACTAATGGGATCTATATTTTTAAATTATTTTTTTAAATAAATATTTTAGTGGATATAATGATTAAAACATGTCATTAAACTATATATAAATCTAATTTTTAAAAATAAAAATAAAAAAACATAAACCATTTTTTTATTTGGTGTCATTGGTTAACATAAACCATTTTTGATGTTGTGGATAACCAATATTTGTCTTCGAAATTAAATAATTTTGCGCAAATATAAAATAAAATAAAAACTATTTTTTAATTTACAAAACTATTTAAAAAAATAAAAAAATCCATTCTTCATTTGGCTTTATGGATAACTAGCGTTTTAAAATTAAATTAAAAAAGTTGAACTACCATTAAATTGGTCCTCTCATATTAAGAAATGAATATGTAGTTTAACATAACATTGATATTATTAATATTGCTTTGTTGGGAACTTTAATTTTTTCAGGTAAGTTATGGGAGTTTTGAAAATTGTTTTTTAGTTTCTGTTTCTTTGGGGTTAGGGAATAACTACCTACACAACATAAACTTATGTTGAAACCTTCCCAAGTAAAAAGGCTAAAGACATCCTTAACACTGATATCATTAATTGAAACACTGGAGCAATCTCTTGATGGAAACACTGAAACAAAGTCTTAATGGGTTAAGAAAGCGTGTGGATGTCATGGTGATAAGTATTTTTTGTTGTTATTTATGTATATATATCACAGAGGATTGTGTGTGCATATCGTATGTGGCAGTCAATGCTTAAACATTAGAGTTTTTTTTCCTCTTAAAAATAACTATAGAAACATGTGAGAAAACGTCCGATAATGAACTTGACATTATGTATATATATAAAAAGGAAAATCAACAAAGAGAAACAGCTAGATAATAAATTTTTATATAAAAGAGGTTGTATATTTATATTATTATATATTTAAATTCATTTTCATTTTTGAATATTTTGATTCAATATTAATCTTGATTATTATATAAATTATATAATTAAAAATATTTTTTATTTTTATATTTATTTTTTTATTATATAATATTATCGCTCTGATTAATCGTTTCCTGTAAATTTTGGGGATCGTTTCCTGTAAATTTTTGGGAAACTATAATGTTCCCATGTGAAACTCACACAACATAGTAATATTTTTTATTTTAAATCATAATCTATATAAAAATACAAATAAAAAATAATTTAATGAATTTTTTAATATTTTAATTATATTATTAAATCAGCTCCAAAATAGATTTTTTTATAAATTTTAATTATTTAAA
The DNA here is from genome assembly GCA_000404065.3 of Pinus taeda. Lineage (NCBI taxonomy): Eukaryota > Viridiplantae > Streptophyta > Pinopsida > Pinales > Pinaceae > Pinus > Pinus taeda. The sequence goes on along the minus strand of APFE030500770.1, from coordinate 118,619 downwards.
ATAAGAATAATAATAATAAATCAATTCGTTGAATTATTCTCAAACCTAATGGATCCTTTGAAAATGGTGATATTTTTTCGGTTTGCTAGGTTATGTGAGTCTTAAGAAGACTTCCGTGTCTAACCTATGGTTTGAGTAGTTGAGACCTAGGAGCATCCTAGGGATCACATATAGCTTAGGCCACACCAACTCTTAACATGGTTGGATTTTTTCCCATATGGTTTGGAACGAGTGACCTCCATATCACAAAATGCCTTTAACACCTCCATATCACAAAATGCCTTTAACAGAACACCCTGTCAATATCTACTCTATAACCTTGCTAATCATGTTATATAATTATCCCAAAACAATATGAGAAATTCTGGAAGGATTTTTTTCCCAGATGGTTTGGAACTGGTGACCTCCATATCACAAAATGACTTTAACGGAACAACCTACCAATATCTACTCTATAACCGTGCTAATCATGTTATATAATTATCCCAAAACAATATGGGAAATTCTGGAAATTTTAATTATTAATTTAGAATTTAGAATTTTTATATCAATTCATTCAAATTATTAATCATGTAATAATATTTTTTAAGAAATATATAAAATTTACTAATTTGATTAAATACAAAAATACAATAATATAAATCAATATTCAGGCCTCTATGATCCATAATGAATTAAGCAAAGTCTTTTCGTAGAAATCACATAAGAGAAATTTTTAATAACGTGTTTCGAACCAACAAATGTGGTTCATGATGAAGATCACATGATGAACCACATTTGTTGGTTCGAAAGGCATGGGCTGAAAATGTCCCTTATGTCATTTCTACCAAAAGATTTTGCTTAATATAAATCAATTTCGAATTAAATAAAAATTTAAGAATCATATTCCATCATTTATCTATCTCAGAGTACGGTAGAAGTATAATTATGTTTAAGATTACAACTGGATCAACAAATACAATTGGATTTCTTTGTAGGTAACATGTTGCATGTGTGATTTCCTTAACGATTTCAGGATGCATGGTATATGCATGTGATTTTCTGGTTATAGGTTGCCACTAACATGGAGATTTGCCTTTACCTTGTCATTTATTGGATAACCATGGTGTTGTGGATTTTTCCACTTGATTGTTTTTTTGTGCTCATTTTCCTTATGGGTGTGGGTTGGAACAAATGCTCCGGAATCCCCGGAACAACTTGGGTTGAGTTACTATTTTTGAAACCTACGTTCGAATAAACATGCTCTCGAGCCCTTGGTAGGTTGAGTTACTAGTCCCTGAAGTCAGTTTGGACAAACACTCTAGAGCACTGAAAGACTTTGGGTTGAATTACTAGTTCCTAGAGCCCTGGACAACTTGGGTAGAGATCGATCTGGTTGTTGTTAATGATGTTTGACTGTAGAGATGGAATCATTATGGTTGAGGGTTTAAGTGGTTTGGCCTCTGGAATCACTCGTTTGTTTTAGTCCCTGAAGTCAATTTGGAAAAACACTCTAGAGCACTAAAAGACTTTGGGTTGAGTTACTATTTCCTAGAGCCCTGGACAACTTAGGTAGAGACTGATATGGTTGGTGTTAGTGATGTCTAATTGTAGAGGTAGAATCACTATGATTGAGGGTTTAGGTGGTTTGCCTTCTGGAATCCCTGGTTTTTTTTTTCCTTTTATTTCATGAGATCCCACATTCATGCTTCGAATATGGTGCGGGATGATTGGCGAAAAGATAGATTTGGTTCAACCCAATCTATGGTCAGATGGTATGTGGAAGTCCATGAATTGGTTAGTGTTTTCATATATTAATACCATTTATTCTTCTATTTTGATTCATGTATACTTGTAGTGATTATGTTGGTGATATTATGGTTGAGTTGCCATGGTTTTCATGTTGAATATTTATTGCCTATTTGCTGGTAACATGATTTATGTTATCTATGGTTCATGTCATGATTTGTTTAGTTATATAATGGTTTATGAATATATGGATTAATAAGTGTTATTACAGCTACGGAGAGTGCACAGAGCATAGAGCCTTCTTGGTTATTCTCAAGCAAATCTCAGACTCTTATGATTTGATATGCATTTATGACGAGTAGCTTACATGTTTGTCATGTGTTTTATGAAATGTCTAATGTGTTCTAGGGAGTCTAGGTCATGTTTTGGTTTCAAGTTTGAATGATTAGCACTGTCGTTATGAAAAACATGATTATGGAAAGTTACAAGAAGTGGGAAGTGGTCTGGATACTAGACCAGAAAAGTATTCAAAAATTCAATTCAAAATTTATTCAAATTCCAAAATTCTGAAATTTATTCAAATTTCAGAATTCCTAAATCCAAATTCCAAAATTCCGAAATCCAAATCCAAATTCCAAAATCCCAAATTTCAAAATTTGAATTCAGTGACCGATCCATGTTTTTGTGGTGGACAAGGCAACATGGTCCGGGCAAGACTGTGGTGGCGGAGTCTCTTAGTTCTCTTAGTTGAAGGTAGACTAAATTGGGGCCTGTTCGGGTAGTCATCAGAAGATTGAGTAAAGTTCTAGGTTCTCTCTGTATCGCTATCCATACGTAGGTCTCCAACTCCAAAAATTCGCAGGTATAGACTACTGTTAGAAATAAGAATCGACATAAAAATAAAAGAACAGATGTTAAGACATAAGAATCGACACCGATACCTTGAGAGCGGAGGACTCGCAGCCGTCGAGCACCTCGAGAAGACTGATCATGTACTCCTCCTTGTTCCGGTCGGAGGGATCAAAGGAGGCGTAATACCTCTGCGCGCGCTCAACTAATTCTTTGTCCACCTTTTCGAGCTCGTCGATGACGACCTCGATGGAGTCGAAGAGAAAATAGACATCTAGACCGAAGAACCGTACCCGACACCGACTTTCGCTGTAGGGAACGTTGAAGTTGAAATCTGAGATCCATTCCAGGAGCTTCTTTGTAACGTCCTGCAGTCATCGGGCAGCCGGCCACGCGTTCTTACCTCCGTGCGATGCGGTTAACACATGCGATCATGCGTGGAGCGACAAGGGCAGGCACATGTGCGGATGTAATGTCGTTTCCATGAGTTTATATGGTGTGTTGGAGTGTGGTGTTGTGATGGGCGAGCCGACCTTGTGGAGGGGATTCGTTCCATTGTAAACACGTTTGGTGGAGAGGTCGGACATGGGGCGACCTCCACACAAGGTTACATATAAATGTTTGCGATGTGGATTGACATTGCAATGAACAAGAGTCGCTCATTTACGAACTAAAGGTGAGAAGAAGGGTGAAGGGAGCCATGGCAAGGCGCAGTTCTATGCGCCCGCCCGCCGGGCAACCCACACGAAGTTTGCACGAAGTCGGTTGTGGTTGAGGCGCGGGTGGAGGGTGCGTTAGGGCGCCCGCCCGCCGGTGTTGTTGGTGCGAGTTGGATTGTGCCGGGCGTGGGTCATGCACGGGCACGCTCGCCCGTTGGCAAATGAACTTGTATTGTTGTATGTTGTAATTTTGGTTAAGTCTTGGGTGAGACCATCATGCGCTCTTGCACGGGTGGGCGCCCGACTTGGGTGAAACGCCGGTTTAGCCCAGCTCCCGGTCATTGTACAAATTCTCATATATATAATAAAAGAAGTTCTCTTCCATATGGTTGTGTTCAAGCTGCTGTTTTATCATGTCTTTATTATAATGGTTTCCGCACATTATGATGTTATTCATGTTTATAATGAATGTTGAAGGCGTAGTTCATAAAGTAAGTTAACAATGAAAGATGTTGGTAACTTAGGCAGTGCCGCACCCGACCAATTTAACGCAAAAAGAATTGGGGGCGTGACAGGTGGCATCAGAGCAGGTTCACAGGTGGTGAAGCCGTTGCTTGATGATGAACGCAGAGAACATATATGTATGCAGGGAAAAGTTATGGAGAAATCATGGATCAACAGTCTGGGTTTCGTGGACTTGATGGTCCGTGGCAAGACCATTCAAGCTCTAGTGGACACGGGGGCTACTCATAACTTCATGATGACACGATTGGCAAAATAGGTTGGACTTATGATCTTCCCATCGAATATGGAAGTCAAGGCAATGAACTCTAGAGCTAAGGTGGCGGATTTGGCACAGAAGTGACGGTGCAGATAAAAGACTGGAAGGGTCAGTTGGGCTTCACAGTGATGGAGATGAACGACTTTGATATGATACTCAGACAGGATTTCTTGAAGGGAAACAGGGCTATTGTTGTCCCCTTCTGTGATGAGGTGGTGCTGGTTGGAAAGTCACAAACTTGGAATTTGTCCACTCATAGGCAAAGGAGGGAAGTCAAGGTGCAGCATGTTTCTGCACTATGTTTGGAGAAGGCTATGAAGGAGTCAGATATGGAGACATATGCGATGATGTTCAAGGGAGTCGAAGGTGATGGAGTGGGGACGCCTGTTCCAGCCGAGATTTCTAAAGTGCTGACCAAGTATGTGCATTTGATGCCTGATGAGCTGCCGAAGAAACTTCCACGGAGGCGTGCGCTGGACCATAGCATTGAACTTGAACCAGGGAAGCAACCCCTAGCTAAAGCACCTTATCATTTATCAGGGCCTCAGTTGGAGGAATTGAAACGATAGCTAAAGGAGTTCGCTGATGCAGGTTTCATTAGACCTTCAAGGTCCCCTTATGGAGCTCCGGTATTGTTCCAGTGGAAGAAGGATTTGGATGAGCTACGGATGTGCTATGATTACTGTGCATTGAACAAGGAGACGGTAAGGAACAAGTATCCTTTGCCATTGGTTGTTGATTGCTTTGACAAGATTGCGAAAGCCTGAGTGTTTTCCAAGCTGGACTTGAGGCATGGGTATTATCAGGTGCGGATAGCTGAAGGAGACGAGAAGAAGACTGCGATAGTAACAAGGTATGGTAGCTTTGAGTTCCTTGTTATGCCATTCGGGTTGTGCAATGCTCCTGCTACATTTTTCACTTTGATGAATGATGTTCTACGACCATACTTGAATTCGTTCATAGTAGTGTACTTGGACGATATAGTGGTGTACAGTGACAACATGGAGGATCATAAGAAGCACTTGGCGATGGTGTTCGAGGCACTGAGGGCAAATCAGTTGTTCTTGAAGAAGTCTAAGTGTGTGTTCGCTCAGACTGAGATTTTGTTCCTTGGGCATATTTTTGGTCAAGGGTACATACGGATGGAGCCGAGTAGGGTGAAGGCGATCGAGGATTGGGTTGAATCAAAGAATGTCCATTAGATGAGGGTGTTCTTGGGCATGACCAACTACCAACGGAAGTTCGTAGAGGGGTACTCCAAGGTAACATCGGCACTGATAGACCTATTGAAGAAAGAAAAGAGGTGGTGTTGGACGAATAAATGTCAAAAGGCATTTGATGACTTGAAGAGGAGGATGGTTACAACACTGATACTGAAGTTGCCTAACTTCGGGAGACCATTTGAGGTACACACTGATGCTTCAGATTTTGCCATAGGAGGGGTTCTTATGCAGGATGGGCATCTGGTGGCGTATGAGAGTTGGAAGTTGCAGGATAGAGAACGAAGGTATCCAGCTCATGAGAAGGAGATGACTGCGATCATTCACTGTCTTCATGTGTAGAGGCATTACCTGATTGGGAAGCCATTTGTTGTCAAGACTGACAACGTTGCAGCAAGTTATTTTACATCACAACCGAAGCTTTCTGCGAAGCAAGCTCATTGGCAGGACTTCTTGGCAGAATTCGACATGTCTATTGAGTATAGACCGGGTAGACACAATGCGCTAGCAAATGCCCTTAGTAGGAAGGGACAACTTGCAACATTGGAGGGTGAAGACCGGGCAGCAAGGAGTAGAAGTCGGGTTCAGATGTTAGAAGAGATGCAGAATAAAATTAAGGAAAGTGTTGAAACCGATACTTTGGTGCAAAATATAGTGAAGCAGATAAATGAGGGGAAGACACGAAAGTTCTTTCTACAGGACGGGTTCTTGTTCTTTGGAAACCGACTCTATGTTCCAAAGTCATCTAGACTCAGGAGGCACCTTTTGAAGGAGTGCCACGATTCTTCGTGGGTTGGCCACCTAGGGCAGCGTCGTTCTTTGGCATTGTTGGAGAGAGGATTATTTTGGGAGAAGATGCGAGAGGATGTGGAGGAGTATGTACATACGTGCATCATTTGTCAGCAGGACAAATCGGATACTCAGAGACAAGGAGGATTGTTGCCGCGTTTACCAATTCCTGAGAGGCCATGGATGAGTGCCTCGATGGACTTCATCACTAAGTTACCACAGGTTCAGGGGTATAATGGGATCATGGTCGTGGTTGATCGTTTTCCCAAGTATGTTGTCTTTGTTCCTACAAAGATGCCTTGTGGAGCCGAGCGGACTGCGGAGTTGTTCTTTAACAACATAGTGAAGTATTCGGGGATGCCATTAAGCATTGTGTCGGATAGAAATCCGGGTTTTACAGGCAGATTTTGGACCACATTGTTCAAGTTAGTCGGGATAGAGTTGTTGATGAGTTCGAGTTACCATCCGCAGACAGATGGACAGACCGAGAGAATCAACGCATTGCTGGAGGACTACTTGCGACATTATGTGATGGCTGATCAGAAGAATTGGCCTGAACTCTTGGATATTGCTCAGTTTAGCTACAATTTTCAAAAGAGTTCTGCGACATGGTACAGTCCATTTGAGTTGTTGAATGGAAAGATGCCGGTTACACCGCATACCGTTGTGACAGGAGTTTTTTTAGGAGTCCTCATGCGAAGAAGTTCATGAAGGCTTGGGAGGAGACCTTGGAGTTGGCACGGTTGCGCTTGCACGATGCTGCAAGGAGAATGAAGAAATATGTTGATCGGGGAAGACGGGATGTGCAGTTCAGTGTGGGAGATATCATGTTTCTCAGGATTACCGAGGAGCAGTTTTAGCCAGCCAAGGGGACTGCAAGAAAACTGACATGGAAGTATGAGGGACCATTCCAGGTGAAGAAAAGAGTGGGGGAAGTTGCTTATGAGCTGGAGCTTCCGCACCATATGCACATGAAGCATCCAATTTTTCACATTAGTCAGTTGAAGAGATGCTGACTTGATGTTGATCATCTAGAGAGAGCTGAACCGCTGAGAGGACTAGCCGGGATTGTGGACAAACGAGGATTAGAGTTGGAGAAGATTTTGAGCTTCAAAACTACAGGGATTGGTTTCCACATGAAACGGGAGTATCTTGTCAAATGGAAGAATGCACTAGAGGAAGAGAGCTGGGAATCAGAGGACTCACTTTGGAGATGGAAGAAGAAGATTGCGAAGTATGAACGGAAGATACTGAGGCAGTCGGGATTGTCGAGGGTGACAATGATTTCAAGTGGGGGAGGATGTAACATCCTGCAGTCATCGGGAAGCTAGGCGTGTGTTCTTACCTTCGTGCGATGCGGTTAACACATGCGATGGTGCGTGGAGCAACAAGGGCAGGCACATGTGCGGATGTAATGGCGTTTCCACAAGTTTATATGGTGTGTTGGAGTGTGGTGTTGCGATGGGCGAGCCGACCTTGTGGAGGGGCTTCGTTCCATTGTAAACATGTTTGGTGGAGAGGTCGGCCATGGGGCGACCTCCACACAAGGTTACATATAAATGTTTGTGATGTGGATTGACATTGCAACGAACAAGAGTCGCTCATCTACGAACTAAAAGTGTGAAGAAGGGTGAAGGGAGCTGCAGCAAGGCGCAGTTCTATGCGCCCACCCGCCGGGCAGCCCACACGGAGTTTGCATGAAGTCGGTTGTGGTTGAGGCGCAGGTGGAGGGTGCGCTAGGGCGCCTGCCTGGCTGCCGGTGTTGTTGGTGCGAGTTGGATTGTGCCGGGCATGGGTCGTGCACGGGCGCGCCCGCCCGTTGGCAAATGAACTTGTATTGTTGTATGTTGTAGTTTTGGTTAAGTCTTGGGTGACACTACCGTGCGCTCTTGCACGGGTGGGCGCCAGACTTGGGTGAAACGCCGGTTGAGCCCAGATCCTGGTCATTGTACAAATTCTCATATAATAAAAGAAGTTCTCTTGCATATGGTTGTGTTCAAGCTGCTGTTTTATCATGTCTTTATTATAATGGTTTCCGCACATTATGATGTTATTCATGTTTGTAATGAATGTTGAAGGCGTAGTTCGTAAAGTAAGTTAACAATGAAAGATGTTGGTTACTTAGGCGGTGCCGCACCCAGCCAATTTAACGCAAAAAGAATTGGGGGCATGACATTCTCGGTCTCTCTATTTGCCCACATCCATGTTGGCCATCGGGTGAAGGCTTCCCTAAGAACATCCGCCACCCCCGCCCTGCCTCCTGTGTGTTTTGGAGTGGTGAGGATTCGCTTGTTCAACTGTTGAGCGGTGGGCCAGTCACTCTCCAGGGCTATGAAGTTGAAACCGCGTTGGGAGATTACCAACTCCGAGATATTACGGGGCCATCCGTAGAACTCGTGGGTGCCATGGGTCACTTCTCCAAGCATCACCACCCTCGCCTTTGATATTCTGTCAACCAGTCTCCGCATATCGCCTGCCTCTTTTAGCGGAATGGCGAGCCTGCCTACTTCCTTTACCAGACACTCGATACTCATACTTCAACGTAACGATTTCTTTTTTGGTTGAAGGTCATGGAGATTTAAGGGGAAAAAATGTGATATCCATGGTTGACTTGCGCAGACGTGTATCGGACATAAATCGGGTGAGTTGTTTGGCCAAATTCAACATGTCAAGTAAAATCTTTCTGCCGAAGACAAGTGACATCCGTTGTTGGTGTGTGCAGTTTTGGGCAAGACATGGATCAAATTAATATCCAATGAGTTGTCTAGGTAAATTCAACGTGTCAGCTCTACCAATCCCGTAGCTGATGACCCAAAGGACTTTCTTGGTGCTACGAAGTGATCTTTATGCTGATAGGCATACCATTTTACCTCCACAAACCTATAGAAATTCCATTATTTTTTAAATAAAAATGATTGATTATATAAGGCATCGATTGTTGATTCCCCGAATATTCAGGGAATCGGATGGGCATGGGGTGGGCTCAGGGGATTATATAGATTTAATCATTTTACAATTTTTTTAAGGGTATATGGATACATTTTAATGGATGAAATTAATGGTTTTTAAATCAATTCTCTAGTTCATATTGTTGGCTCAATTGAGATTGTGATGGTTATGTTATAAAGTAATATATATAGTGTGAAATTTAAAGTTCAAATTTTTTAATTTAAAATAATAATAATAAATTATGTAAAAATGTAATTTAAATAATGAAAAATCACAAATGATGAAAACTCACCAATAACTTATGTATAGAGATAGATAGAAAACCATTATAGATTTTTCTTAATTATAGATTTATTAAGCACTAAAAGTGATGTAAAATAATTTTTCTGAAATAGTAGAACTTTATGTAAACAATGATGATAAGGATAATCACTTCGTACCAACCTTTATATGTAACACCACTCTTATGATTTTAATGTTTTTTTATTATTGATGATTATATGATTTTAATGTTTTTTTATTATTGATGATTTATGTTTATTGGGTATTTAATTATGATGATGATGATGATGATGGTTAACGTCCACCGAGACCAAACATTGGTCTATTGGACCTAAAGAAACAAATTATTTATTTTTATTTAAGATTTTATTCCTATGCTCAAAAAGCTTGGAGAGAAGCCTCCCAAGCTCACTATAAATTTGACATTGTAAAAGGCTAGGAAGGTCAGTATTCTAACAAAGATTGTGAAACTGAGATCTAATGTGGTTGTATGCGGGGCACTCTAAGAGGAAGTGGTTTTCATCCTCGATGTTCCTATTCTCACATATAGGGCAGATCCTTTCCATCTAGGAACTGCCCAACGCCCTGTTTCACTATGGAGCTCATAGAATTCGTTCTAATCTTTGCTATATTAATTTTCTTCTTTGAGCTAGTTAAAATAGAGAGTTACTTTTGATCTTCTAGGGTGGGGTTGATGACCTTCTTATAATAACTTAATTTTCTTTTAGCCGCTAAATCTTTCTCACACCACATTTTTTCTTTGAACTTAGAAGTAACAATATCTTTAATGTTATTTATGTTTTGCAATGCATCATTCTCGTTGATCTCCCAATAGTTTAACCAGGCCCTTGTATCTTTATGCCACCCCCGATTGAGCCTTAGGTGGTTTTGGCTGGAATTTAAAGATAGCTTAGGAAGTCTATGATCGTCTATGTTATTGAGTTTGTGTTTGTACAACAGAAACCTAATCATAGCTAGGCTCTCAATAGGGGAAATACCTACTTCGATAAGGATAATAGGATAGGGTGTATTACTTTTGATTTTCAGGTTATAAGTTATAAAACACTTCTGGATTTGCTCAATCTTTCTCCATGATTCTCTCGAGATGTTGCAACCCCAAACCTCATAGCCATATAAGATAACAGGAGTGAATAAAGTTTCAAAGAGGAACTTTTTTTTATCCCACATTACGAGGTTTGATGTTTTACAATTATTTTCAAGACCAAAATAAGCTTTCCACCCCCCATTAATCATTTTCTCAATGCTATGGTTCTAGTTGAGCTTGTGATGAATATCAATTCCTAGGTACTTGTACGAATACACTTCCTCCAAGTTATTATTGTCATATATAAAATTAGCGTAAGCGTCCTTCTTAGATTTGATAATCATAACTTTTATTTTGTCAGTGTTAATTGTCATACCCATGGTAGAGCAGAAATCCTTAAGAAGCCTGAGTTTCTTATCAAGATCAGACGGGCACCTTGCCAAAAGAACAATATCATCAGCATAGAGAAGAAGGATGACGACTATCCCAGCTAAGATCGTTCCATCACATCCTGCTTCCTCTAAATAGCCTTCGAGTGTATCGATGTAAATGCCAAATAGGAGAGGGGCAACCTTGTTTAACTCCGATGTTACACTTAATATCTTTCGACCACCCCTCATTGCTCTTTAGCTTGGCAATTACATTCTCGTATAACCTTATAGCGGGAGCTCTCAACTCGAGAGGAACCTTTAGCTCTTCTAATCTATTCCAAAGGTTGTATCTAGGAACCGTATCGAAAGCCTTTTTAAAGTCCACAAAGCAACAAAATAAATTGGATTTATCATTCCGACATTCCTCCGCAATGATCCTAAGCGTAACGAGGTGGTCTATTGTTGAGTGATGCCTTCTGAAACCTGCTTGGCCTTTAGCCCACTTACCTTCACTTTCAAGCCATATTCTTAACTTCTTTTCCAAAATCCTACCATATAACTTGGCTAAGAGAGGGCTGATCATAATTGTTCGATAATTAGAGGGGTTATTTGTATCCCCACTTTTAAAAATAGGATAATGAGGCTCTCAGTCCAAGTTTTAGGGAAGCCTTGCTTGACTGCTTGATTGAAAAGGTTGTGGATGTGGGGGATGAGGACAAGACCTCCAATTTTTAAGATTTCCGCCTGGTAACCTTCAATGCCCTTAGCTTTCCCATTAGCAAGGCGATTAACCCCAAACTTAATGTCTTATAAAGAGAAAACTTCTTTCGTTGTGAGAAGGGTTTCCAAATTATCCATTACATTTGGAGATTCATAAAGCTTTTTAAGATAGAAATTCCAATCGTGAAGAGAAATTTTATTATTATCTTTAGTCTTCCTAGTCAAAATCTGCCTCCAAAATTTCTTAGGAGCTACCTTAGAGAGGTGTACGAGATTCTCTTCTCTTTGATGAATGTACTGCCTCTTTTTCCTTTTAGTTAGGGATTTGTATATTTTTATCTTGTCCATTCTAAGAGATTCGTCAACAACTTCCTTAATTTCTCTCCTCGCACTTTTACAATCTTTGTCATACCATGGATTGGTTTTGCTATTTATTTTATTATTTGAAACTTCAATTGAGAACTTGTTAATAGAATATGAGAGGGTTGTAGTAAAATTATGATAGAGGTCTTCTATGTTGTCTATACTAGATAAAAGAAGCAAATTAGTTTTTAATTCATTTGGAAAGAGATCATTTTTATTTCTATCAAATATTAAGTTCTTTTGGCTGTAAGTATTATTTCCCGTGGGAACTCTATGCATGACAAAATTGAGAGTTATAAGTAAAGGCCTATGATCAGAGTCAGGTTCATGGTCATTTAAGATGTCAAAATTTATTATTTCGTTCTATAATGGGAGATCGGAAATAACATAGTCTACCACGCTGCTACCAAGTCCATGGATGCAGGTCATTTTGCTGAAATTGGGCCTCTTCTTTAGATCGTTGCAAATTATGAGATCGTGAGAACTACAAAGCTTGACTAGCTCTGACCTAAACATATTTTCCCCGAGGTCTTCTAAGCTCCTTTTGTACCTACTAGCTAGAGTAGGGTCTTCGTCTAACCAAAGAGGATTAGGGTTGGAATGATTGCTTAGAATAATAGCTTGGTTGTTTGAAGTTCGAGCATTAAAGTCATCTATTAAAAGGATATTCCTTAGGCTAGAAATATTATTCTCTAAACCATTGTAAGGGTTAGCTTTATCTAGATTCTTCTTCTTGTAGAAGTTAGAAGTTATATAACTATATCATTGTATTAATATTAAATGTTGTAGAATTAATTTTTTTTTAAATCAAAATTTTGTTTTCTTTATAAATATATTTTAGTAATCTCCTTTATATTGATAGATAAAATTTCAAATATTAACAACTTCTTGTATATTTATTTTTTCACATTTACGTAAGAAAATTATGAAATAAGTATGTAAAAGATTAAATAACAAAGAAATTGTTAATTTAACCTTCTAAAACAAATTAAATGAATCTTAAACTAATTTTATCCATCAAACCTAACCATAATATAAACTAATAATCTCATCTTATGTAATTTCAAATTAATATTATTTTCTTTTAAATCATAATTGATACATAAAAAAAAAAATGCATGGAAAAAATAATAATTTAAAAAATTTATATTATATTATTATATCAATTTAAATATATTTTTTAAATATTTAAAAAATAAATAAAAACAACATAAACTGTTGTCGAATATCATGGAAAAATGGTCCATGAAATTAAAGATTTTTTATTGGGCGTTGTGGATAATCTTGTTTCATAGTTATACCAAAACAATATCTCAATTTATCAAAGTTTTAATTTTTATGTCTCAAAGAAAAAATGTGGTATGAGAAAGATTTAGCAGCTAAAAGAAAATTAAGATATTATAAGGAGTTCATCAACCCCACCCTAGAAGATCAAAAGTATATATCTGTTTTATCTAGCTCAAAGAAGAAAATTAATATAGCCAAGATTACAATGAACTCTCATGAGCTCCATAGTGAAACGGGTCATTGGTAGTTCCTAAAACAACATGGATGGAAAAGTTCTGCCATTTCTGTGAGAATACAAACATCGAGGATGAAAATCACTTCTTCTTAGAGTGTCCGCCGTACAACCACATTAGATCTTATTTTCAAAATATTTTTTGCAACACTGACCTTCCCAGCGTTTTACTTTTTTCAAAATTACAATGAGCTCGGGAGGCTTTTCTCCAAGCTTTTTGAGCATAGGAATAAAATCTTAAATCAAACTAAATAATTCGTTTCTTTAGGTCCAAGAGACCAAAGTTTGGTCTCAGTGAACGTTAACCATCATCATCATTAAAATTATTAATTACTTAACGCTTTTTTTTCAGCAATATATAAAATTTACTAATTTAATTAAATTAAAAATTTCAATATTATAAATCAATTTTGAATTAAATAAAAAATTTAGAAATATATTTCATCGTATATTTATTTTAAATATACCAGAATTCTCCAAGATGGACAAAATGAACGTGAAGGTTAATACTAATTAAACTTAGGTTACAATAATTAAATTAAAAATATAATATAATAATTAAATTTAAAAAAAAAAATTATCATAATTTTATTTATTATAATAATCATATAGATAAGTTTCTTCATACAAATATTTAGATATTTAAATTATTTATCACCTAAAATTAGAGGGCATTCTTATGTCAATAGCTGATTTCTTGAATATTAGGGAATGAGACCAACATGGGCGTGGTCATGTCCGTAAGATTTCCAAATATTCCGAGAATCAACAATAGACATAAATACAGGAAAACTAGAGCATTGTGAAAAAAATGAAAAAAATCATTTATAATTTCATTTATTATAATAATTTTATAGATAAAAAATTTTCATACAAATATTTAGATATCTACATCACTCATCACTTAAAACGGAAAGGTATTTTTATGTTAGATTGTTCTCCCTGCATATTAGAGAATCAGACAAACATGGGCGCATTCAGGTCCGTCCTATGGGAGCTATGCTCGAGACAATCGATAATGGAAATTGGGGACTTTATAGGAAAATTCATATTTCTCGAAGATCGCGACCTGGGCAGCCTTGATAGGCGAATGACATAGGTCTTCGTAGAGATAGAGTTTTCTGGAGGTCTTGCTGCAGACATTGACTTGGCTTGGGGAACTACACATTTTATCAACACATCGATTACTAGGGCATCTAATCACGTGCTAAGTTGTCGTCCATGGCGCTTTTGGGCGACTCGACCCTCGCACTCAGAGTCGACTGATTTAGCTAGGGATAAGCTTTCAGGATCCTCCAGCGGGAGAAATGTGGTGTTCTCTGTATCTGGTTTTGCTCTTCGTAAGGATTCAGATACTGTACAAAATGTTCCATTCTTCCCTGCCAAAGATGTTGCTGAGGATAATTCTGGCAAATTGGAAAATAGAAAGAACATGTCACAAGAATTATTTAAACAAAAATATTAAGTTTCATGTTAGATCTTTTTATTAGAGAAGGGAATATATGGAAATTTACTATTTTCACTCCCTTTTTCATTTGGAGTCGTCTAACAAGGTGGAGGAATTGGTTGGACGGCCAAAAGTGGCTGAAATCCCGGTAAAAAAATTTCAAAAAATCTTGTAGAGACAATGTTTGAATCATGTTTTTGATGGTGGAAATGGATTCATCACAATCAAAAACGTTTAACACACCTAAAATTTTGAAGTTTAACAATTATAACTTGGATTAACAAAAATCCTTTCCGGATTTTCTTTAAATATGATTAGAATTTTCATAACTTTCCGGGGAACTCCTCCGCTTCGTTAGACTACTTTTCATTTGCATCTGAACACTCTGCATTCCATCCCTATTGGTTCTGCAACTTCTCTCCATACACCTAGGCATGCCATGGGGTTGTTCCAAATTGTCACTTTTTTGGTTTTTCCCTATCTATTTTTATAGCTTTTTTTTAAGGCACATAGATTTTTTGGGTAGTCTAAGGAAATTGTTTTTTTTGCCGTGGAAAATTATGGAAATTCATGACATGTTTTGAGAAAAGCCAGTAGAGATTTTTGTAAATCCAAGTTATTCAAGATTTTAATGTCTCAAAAGTTTGATGGTGCTGAATCAATTTCCACCATCAAAAACATAATTCAAACGCTCTCTCTACAAGAATTTTTTGAATCTTTTTTATCTAGATTCTTAAATTAAAAAAAAATGTTAAAAACATAAATCATATACTTTAGAAACATAATCTTTAAATATTGTCTTTTAAAAAACCATAAATAAAGATAAATAATCATAATTAGAGAAAAAATATTAGAAACATAATATTTAAATATTATCTTTACAGCAAAACCACAAGTAACTGTAAATAGTTGTGAAGAAATTACTTGAAATTTAAAACCAAAAATCATAAAATTGTATTTGTATATGAATTATTCAAATAATATGTATTGCACATTTATCTACCTCCATTATATTTTAGTATATGTTCTAACAAAAATGATTAGTGTCTTGATATGTTTTTTCAAATTATAAGTGTAGTTTTCACAAATCTACTGCACATAATTGTTGTAATTTTTTATTTACTAAAATTTGTTTTTAAGATCTACTGCACATAGTTGTTGTAATTCTTTATTTACTCAAATTTGTTTTTAAATTATAAATCTGCATATAGCATCACATATTATACTTCCATATTTAAAAATTTGTTTTTAAATTATAAATGGAGCCTTCGTAAATCTACACATGATGTTATAGTTAGCTAATGCTATAGTTTCTCTGTTTACTTAAATTATGAATGTAAACTTACTAAGATTATTTCTCTGTTTAGTAAGGTTATTTGAAATTATTAAACAAAAATTATTTGAAATTATTTTATATTCTAAGTGTAACCATTAAAATTATTTATGTTTACTTAAATTATGAATGTAAACTTACTAAGATTATTTCTCTGTTTACTAAGATTATTTGAAATTATTAAATAAAAATTATTTGAAATTATTTTATATTATAAGTGTAACCGTTAAATTTATTTATGTAGTTCTCTATTTACTAACAAAATTTTTTAAATGAAATTTCTCTGTTTACTAAGATTATTTGAAAGTATTAAACAAAAATAATTTGAAATTATTTTATATGTGAAATTACTAAACAAAAATTATTTGAAATTATTTTATATTATAAGTGTAATTGTTAATTACTTATATAGTTATCTATTTATTAAAATTTGTTTTTTAATCATAATGTGCAGTGTTCATAGATGTGCACATGTTTTTATGTGTAAAATTAACGATATCAATCAAATGGCTTCGCTTTTTATATACACCCTGCTTATGCTTAAACTATTGGGAGATCAAAGAGAATGTTGCATTGCAAAATATTAATAACATTAAATATATTGTTACTTTTAAGTTCAAAGAAAAATTGTGGTGTGAGAAATGTTTAGTAGCTAAAAGGAAATTAAGATATTATCTCTCTGTTTTAACTAGCTCAAAGAAAAAAATTAATGTAGCCAAGATTAGAACGAACTCTCATGAGCTCCATAGTGAAATGGGTAGTTGGGGAGTTCCTAAATCACCATGGATGGAAAGCATCTGCCATCTCTGTGAGAATATGAAAATCAAGGATGAAAATACTTTCCTCTTAGAGTGCCCCTCATACAACCGCATTAAATTTGAGATTCATAATCTGTGTTGCAACACTGACCTTCCTAGCCTTTTACGTTATCCAAATTATAGTGAGCTTAGAAAGCTTCTCTCCAAGCTTTTCGAGTATAAAAATAAAATCTTAAATCAAACTAAATAATTTATTTTTTAGGTCCTATAAACCAAAATTTGATCTCAGTGAACATTAACCATCATCGTGTATATATATAAACCATTGATGTATATAAATTAAAACCATAACGACTAAAGACTAAATATTTACTAAATAAATATTTACTTAGCTCGTTTTTCTGAAATTAAAAACATAACGACAGAATATATACTCCACTTGAAATTAAAACATCTTTTGGGAAAGGACATGAGATTAAAATAGATTGGATGTGTCCAATCAACCTAACTGATGATTAAACCAGATTGGATGAGTCGAATTTGATGATGAGCACTTGTCCCGTTTCTGGAAACAAGGTAGCCAAAGGAACAATACCTATTGAACATATTGTATAAATCCCTTCAACCTAGCGGATGAATGTATACAAGATTCCTTCGAATTTGATGATAATCACTATGTCCCACTTCCAGAAACAAGGTAGCCAACGGAACTTTACCTATTGAGATAACAACTACTTTATAGTGAACCCTAAAAATGGTAATGTTATGGTTCCCAATTTCCCTAGACTGGGCAGACTGCAGAGTGGATAATGAACGCATTCTCATCCGAGCTGCCAATTTTTTTTATAGACTAATTGATAAATGAGAATAATACATATCAAACTCCGCTAGACCAAGCCTCTGATATTTTCTTTGGACTGAGACCTTCGCCAGCGTCTTATTCCCCTCTGACTCCTTGCCCTCTCAGACTATAATGTAGAAATGGTTATTACCACTCGTGCCTGCCGCTCTGTGAAAGATGTCATCGAAGCTCCCTTCTCGCGCAGGCGGCACGGGCATGCTCTGGATCGAGCTACCCTATATGTGGGAAGCGATGATGGAGCCTTGGTAGGAGCCGAAGCCGACGAGGGCCACGACGTCTTGCCCGTATTTCTACCTGACAAGGCCGCCTAGATTGACCTCCCTGAAGTTGAAAATCGTGGTTGCCCTATAATCTCCGACATGCATGTTTAGAGCCCAGACGATCAGCTTCCCACGGGGCCACCTGTCCTGTAACGCCTTGGAAGTTTGGCGACGGTGCGACGGGCGCACGACACGGAGAGGCGCCCCTGACACGTGCTGAACGACTTGGGCGGGCCGTCGGGCGGAGGTAACCACGACGGGCACGCGCGGGCGGAACGCTGGGCGGGCGCGCACGAGGGATGAACAACCCGGCGGGCGCGCACGAAGGCTGGATGACAGGGCGGAAGTGCACAAGGGTTGAACGACTGGGCAGGGTGCACGAAGGCTAGACGACCAGGCGGAGGTGCATGAGGGTTGAACGACCGGGCGGGTGTGCATAGGCAGAAGCACACGAGGGATGAACGCGGGCAGGCGCTCACGGGCAGCGTGCACGCGGGGCAACCTGCGGTGCGGACGAGTGACAAAACAACGACGATATATGACAGCGTTATGCGATGGAAAATGAAGTTTATACGCTGGTTTGGAGGGCATTAAACATGGAAGGCCGACCATTGCGTGGGCGCGGTTGAGGGGTTTCGTGTGGAGAATTGGGGCGTCGGCCGAGGGGCTTCGCCCACCACTCCCACACGCTAAACTCCATATAAATGCGCATAAGTGTTGGGCATTCAAACAACAATTAAACCATCACTTCTTTAGCTCTACGCACAAGAAGAGGAGGCGTAGGTTTGAGCGCATAGATCATGCGCACTAGGTGGAAATGCGCAAAAGTTATCTCTTAGTTGTGGTTGAGGTACAAAAGGTTGTGAACGGTGGGAACGTGCAGAATTGTATAGGGATTATACGGGTGTCTTGGTGGCCGTGTGTGTCACCCGCTCATGTGTAAAGGTGCAAATTCTCTATTGTAAGGTAGGTTGCCTTGTGTGTATAAAATTGGCTAAGTGTTGGCTTGGATTTTGCCAAGCACACTAGCTCATTGTACTGTTGAAATTCTGATATAATATATATTGTTGGGCAGGTTGTTCGGGAGTTGCCCCTCCCCTTTATATCATGCAATTGTTGTTTTATATTGCTGTGGATAATGATTAAGTATGGGTGATCATTGATATAAAGGTCTAATGCTTTCTACTTGGTTGCGAAAAACAAACTAAGTATTGGTTGTGAATTAGGCATAGTCCGCACACTTAAGTATTGTTAAAAAGAAAAAGTGGGGTGGTGTCGCACCTCGCCGGCACGGTTGGAATACTACCGTAAGGTCGGGGGCGTGACAGGTGGTATCAGAGCAAGATGATAACAGGGTGTTGAAGCATATGAAGAAGAAACGACGGATACTTGCAGGTGAAGGAAGCATGTTCACGTTCAAGTGAAACAAAGACTGGTTCATTATGCAGGGGCCGGATAAAAGACTGAAAGTCAAGTTGGGGATATGGAGCATGACAGTTTGATGCAGGGACATTATGTGGAAGCATAAGTAGAGATGTCACTCATGACATTCTATGGGAGCATGCTGAAGCAAAGGATGTTGTGCAGATGATGTTATGGCTTGTATGAGCTAATGGAGAGGTTTTACACTCTCGTACAAGCTAAACCATGGCTTGAGCATGTTGCAGAGGGATGAAGACTACTTCATGGACCTGAGCATGGGAGATTCTTGGAGGAGTCCGAGATGTAGCAAGAAGTCAAGGGGAAGGTTGATGGTGACATAAGGATGTGCATTCCTATGGTTTGGGCTTATAGTTGGAATAGCTACCCAACTAGTTCGAGGCATGGGGGGATCCAATGTGCAGATAAATGGAGCTATGAGGTCTATACACTTGAGGAGAGACTACATGGAGGAACTCACAAGGATTGATGGAGGAAGGTGTTTTCTTGAGACACTTGACTTGATGATGAAGTGTTCTCTTGAAACACTTGATTTGAGCACTTGATAGTTGATGACATGATGGACACATTGTTGCAGTGGACATGTAGCTTGGTGTTGAAAGGATTAGCCTTTCATGGTGGAGAGCAGCATGGAGACATTGTGGCAGTTGGTCGATGGTCATGGACATCAATGACATACCTTGGTATGGGATATCTTGGTGACAATTAGTCACTTGGATTAGACATGGTGGAGATGGAGGCCTACATATGTTGCAGGGATGTTTGCCGAATGTGAAGGAAGTCGACATCATGGTTGATGCTTGGAGTTGGGATATTGTCTAGGACGACAACGACTTCAGGTGGAGGAGGATGTAACGCCTTGGAAGTTTGGCGACAGTGCGACGAGCGCACTACACGGAGAGGCGCCCCCGGGCACGTGCCGAACGACATGGGCGGGTCGTCGGGCGGAGGTAACCACGACGGGCACACGGGGGCGGAACGCTGGGTGGGCGCGCACGAGGGATGAACAACCGAGCAGGCGCACACGAAGGCTGGACGACCGGGCGGAAGCGCACGAGGGTTGAACGATCGGGCAGGGCGCACGAAGGCTGGACGACCAGGCGGAGGCGCACGGGGGTTGAACGACTGGGTGGGCGCGCATAGGCATAAGCACACGAGGGATGAACACGGGCGGGCGCGCACGGGAAGTGTGCATGCCGGTGACCTGCGGTGCGGACGAGTGACAAAATAGCGACGATATATGACAGCGTTATGCGATGGACAACAAAGTTTATACACTGGTTTGGAGGGCGTGATACATGGAAGGCCGACCATTGCGTGGGCGCGGTTGAGGGGTTTTGTGTGGAGGATTGGGGCGTCTGCCGAGGGGCTTCGCCCACCCCTCCCACATGCTAAACTCCATATAAATGCGCATAAGTGTTGGGCATTCAAACAACAATTAAACCATCACTTCTTTAGCTCTACGCACAAGAAGAGGAGGTGCAGGTTTGAGCGCATAGCTCATGCACACTAGGTGGAAATGCGCAGAAGTTATCTCTTAGTTGTGGTTGAGGTACCAAAGGTTGTGAACGGTGGGAACGTGCAGAATTGTGCAAGGATTATACGGGTGTCTTGGTGGCCGTGTGTGTCACCCTCTCATGTGTAAAGGTGAAAATTCTCTATTGTAAGGCAGGTTGCCTTGTGTGTATAAAATTGGCTAAGTGTTGGCTTGGATTTTGCCAAGCACACTAGCTCATTGTACTGTTGAAATTATGATATAATATATATTGTTGGGCAGAATGTTCGGGAGTTGCCCCTCCCCTTTATATCGTGCAATTGCTGTTTTATATTGTTGTGGATAATGGTTAAGTATGGGTGATCATTGATATAAAGGTTTAATGCTTTCTACTTGGTTTCGAAAAACAAACCAAGTATCGGTTGTGAATTAGGCATAGTCCGCACACTTAAGTATTGTTAAAAATAAAAAGTGGGGTGGTGTCGCACCTCGCCGGCACGGTTGGAAGACTACCATAAGGTCGGGGGCATGACAGGTCCAATAGGAAGGCCAGCGTGTCCATCACGTGATTTTCCCGTACGTTCCACGAGTTCCGGTGCCTGAACAGCACCGCCCCGGCATCGCTCACGATCTTCTCATTCTGTTGGATATCGAACACTTCCTCCTCCGTGGAGTTGTCCATTCGCCGATGGAGCACATCTCGAAGAACCTTGATAGTGACTACACATATACATACAATTATTCTAGAGAAAATCGAGAAATCAACGGCCAGACATAAGAAATGAGGCAACCAATATTTATGTATAAGAAATGAGGCAACCAATATTTGTGTAGCTAAGTACATTGAGTCTCTATTTGTGGAGGCCATCTATCCATCTCCATCTTTTATGGGTCTGCATCCCATGGTACCTAGGCATTTTTTTATGTTTCTGTACATTGAAAGGATGGTGATGATGACTCTATGGAGTAGTCTACCTAGGCGGAGGAATTGCCCGGTTTCTGTCGCCACCTGGAAAAACGTCCGACTTCAGCTCTCGGCAATCCCTTCGCCCTCTACCACCCTTTGTCCACCACTCTGGATTAATATCCTGACAGAATTGCCACCGCGGAGAGTTGATGCAATTTCCAATTCGAAATGGAGGAATTTGGAAACCGTGGGCTACTCCCCCAACCAACTCGAGGCAGCCCCTGTAGCTCACTCACCTTCCTCTTCGACTCGGCGCCTGTAGCTCAACCCAAAACTCCACCCCAGGTAATTCCTCTGCTCTACAGCTCACCACCCAGGGGATGTGACCTTCAGGGTTAGGTTCATTCATCCGCCTAGGTAGACTACTCCGAACCTTAATATCAACAAGACTTATGTTTCTTCAGATGGGAGATGGTTCATGGATGGCATGGTGTAATTAATGATATTGTCTTATGTTTTTGTAGGTTAATACTCTTACCATTGTTTCATTCCTGCTCCTGACAAATTCTTCTACTGTGGCAGTGTCCCATGTCAGAGACAAAAATGGCAAAAAACTTACAGATGAAGGTGTAATTGGGTACATTGAGAAGGTATGTATAAATTTATTTCAAATGAGGGTTAGCAATAAAAAATTATTTCTCATGTTCCCTGAATCATCCATGTGTTCTATTGCAGAGGTTGGCAACAAACACTTGCGTAGTGCCTTTGTTTGGAAAACGAGTAAGTCTAGATGCAGCTGCTGAACATACGACAATTGAATTAATAGGCACTGACTGACCGCAACTGCTATCTGAAATATTTGTTGCACTGAGTGACCTAAAATGTAACGTTGTGGAGGCGGAGGCCTGGACTCACAACAGGAGGTTTTCCTGTCTTGTATATGTTACTGATGAGGACACAGGTGTGGCCATTGAAGACCAGCAAACTATTTGTAAAACTGAAGAGCTCTTGTAAAATGTAATGAGAGGAAACAACGCCATCGGAGAAGCTAAAATGGTGGTGTCAATGGGATTCACTCACACAGAAAGGTGGGTTCATCAATTGATGTTTGCTAACCGTGACTATGATAAACTCGATGGAACTGGAGACAGGGCGTCTCTTTCTCTCAAGGACAACGACAACGCCAAGCCTCTTGTGACTGTTGACAACTGTTTGGAGAGGGGGTATATTGTCGTGACTGTTCAGTGTAAAGACAGACCTAAGCTTCTCTTTGATATTGTTTGCACCTTGACAGATATGGTGTATGTTGTCTTTCATGCCACTATAGACTCTCAAGGCCCACAAACTTTTCAGGTATCAACAACTATAGGGGACTTGATTTTTCATAGGATCTTTGTTTTTTTCAAATGTTTATTTCCTAATTTGATTTTGTTAAACCAAGTATAGGTGGTTTCAGATCACATCCCTAATGAGATTAATATTTAATCTAAATTAGGTTAAAGAAGAGTTGGGGTATTTATTTCCGTTCTTCTCTTTTGTGATACAGGAATACTACATCAGGCATATTGATGGTTGCGCCATGTATTCAGAAGCAGAGAAGCAGCGAGTGATTCAGTGTTTGGAGGCTTCCATTAGACGAAGAACATTAGAGGTATGAGTCCAACGATCGAATCCATGGTGGAAATTTATTCAAAACCCTAAGACTTGGGATTCCCGGTGCATTCAAATTTGATCCTTTTTAAATTCTAGTCAGTTTAGTGTGAGTTTTGTTGATGATATTTTATGAATTCAAGGTTTGCGACTTGAACTCTGCACCAACGACCGTGTTGGGCTTCTGTTGGAGGTGACTCGCATATTTAGAGAAAATGGGATGTCAGTTACAAAAGCAGAGGTGTCAATGCGAGGTGATAAGGTAGGTGATGTGTTCTGTGTGACTGATACAGCAGGAAACCTCGTTGATGCAAAGACAGTAGACGTTGTTCACCAAGAAATTGGACTAACAATCTTGCAAGTAAAAGACAGTTGTATGCATAAAAAATCTCCTCCAAGGGAACCTGCCATCCGATTCTCCCTTGGTGATCTCTTCAAATTAAAGTCAGAGCGTTTTCTCTACAGTCTTGGATTGATAAAATCCTATTCTTAGATGTTGTATTTTTGGCCTCTTGCAATGGAATTAAGTAATCGCTTTTGAAGGTTGTATGTATGGACGATGGTTCTCTAAAAACCATCATCGTTCATCTGTTTCTGACTGTGACAATTACCTTGCTAGAGATAGAAATTGGTGTGATTCCAACATACTTCAAACTGAAATTCTCTAATTTATTGGTACAACAATGCCAGGGTATGGAAAGCACAATACCACAAGGATTTTCCAAATATGATTTGTTGATCATCGAACAGAAGACCAGCAATGGAGAACTATTCACCACACTGGCTGAACATGGCCCTGTCATTTGATGACCCAGGAATTGTGAAATTGACCTCGTCATAGAGAAGTGAGCAAAATTGGTAGAACTGAAAGAAGACTGCGCTAATTACAATGCTGGTAGGAGAAAGGAGCTAAATCCACCTAATCTAGAATTTCTTATACAAGTTTTACAAATTACAAGCTGATAAATAGTCTTTGTTCTACAGAATGACAACTCTTCAAACTACAAAGGTAAAGACCATTGATGAATAATAGTGTTAACATAGATTCTAGTGCTTGACATAGATTCTTAGCACTTCTTGGCCTTATAGGAAGTAAAATACTCCTTTTAGCCACTGGAGGTTTCCTTTGAAAAGTAGAAGGCACGATGCCAAGTCTATCTGCAAGAATTGGGTAGATTGATGGAGAAGACGTTGGATACTACTGGACTTTTTGCTCAACATTTGAATTTGAAAGGGGTGTGATTTGGTAGGAGATTGGTATAGCACGAGGTGACAATTTGGGGCAATTTCTGGTATTTTTTGCACAAGTTTAATCTAAATGGGAGAATGATATGACTAAAGAGTGCAATTCCTTTGATGAAAAATAAAATTTGAGACTTAGTTCCTCGGGCATAAAGAAAGAATGTGATGAAATGTCTAATGGTCTACAAGACTAAATTTACCATCTGCAAGTGTTATTGAGAAACATAAATTTACTTATGACAAAAATCTTCTCTCAACAAGATCATATTCATATTGACTACATTGAAATCTTTGCACCTATTGTAAATATGAACTCTTATCTACTTATTCTTTCACACATTATTCATTCTATATAAGAGTTATAACATACATCAATTGGATGTCAATAGTGTTTTTTACATGGTGTTCTCACTGAGGACATTTATATGGACCAAATTTTTTACATGGTGTTCTCAATGAGGAGATTTATATGGAGTAACCCAAGGCTTTGAGAAGGGCCACAATCTTGTTTGTCTACTAAAGAAATCCTTTTACACTTTGAAGCAAGCCTCCATAGTGTGGTATAAGAAGATTGATTGATTATTAGTTTTGGTTTCAAGCATCATGAATTTGATTGTAGTGTTTATATTTTGCAAATGATGATACTTACATGTTGGTGACTTAATCATAAATTTGCAAGTGATTATACTTACATGTTGGTGACTTAATCATAAATTGAAGTAGTGTCAACCTAATTTTGGGTTTGAAAAAACAATAAATAGGGATATTTATAATTACAAACCTAAGTGTGTTGTATTTTTCCTTATGGAAGCCAAGTTTTGCAAATGGATAACAATATATTTATTTACCTAAATATAAATCGCCATTCATTATACATGTTTAGGATGGAACACTATAGACCATTTTTGGCACCATATCAATCAAGAAAGAAATTGACTGAGTGTGCCTTTGAAAACTAATGGTACTCTCTACAAGAAGACTACTGGAGCCTCATTTACTTGATTCATAGCGGATTTGATATATTATTTGATGTTAGTGTGGTCTAGAAATTCATGTAGGATATGAAAGAGAGTTGCTTAGAGGCCACAAAAAGGATGTTTATGAAAGATACATATTAGCACAGTATGAAGTACTGCATTAAAAATATGAAACTAGTCGGTTACTTTGGTCTTGTAAGAAGCAGCTAGAACTATTGACCACTGAAATTGAATATAAGGGTACATTTAATGTTGACAAAATCAATGTGAATCCACATAATGGATGAGGTTCGCTTCTCGTTTGAGCAATAAATTCCAATGTATTATGCAATACAAAATCTTCTTGTTGATAGTAAAATAGTGTATGTGGAGTCTTCATGTTCATTATTTGACAAAATAAAGATATTGTGAATCTTCTTGTTCATAGTAAAATAGTGTATGTGGAGGCTTCATGCCCATTATTTGACAAAATAAAGATATTGTGAATCTTATTTATTGCAAGATAAGTGATCACATCATTAATATTTTTGTAGAGTCAATAACAAAAGACAAGTTTACGAAACTTTGAACTATGTTTTGGATTTAAAAAATTGCAATCATGGTAGAGTGTACATAAGACAATTTCGCCTCTAAAAAGTTTCAGATAGTTGTGTTGACAAATGAGCTTTGAAACATCAATTTCATCATACAATTTGACCTTTTATGGATATTGTTGATTCACAATGGAAGGTAAAATTACTAATTGGTTAGATTCGTCCAAGGTCCCCAAGTTATGCAAGTCGAAGTATCTAAGATAGGTCCCCAAGCTTTGCAAGTCAAAGTATCTAAGATAGGTCCCCAAGCTTTGCAAATTGAAGTATCTGAGATGAAGATCCAAATGCATTTAAGATGATTAACATTGATTGTTTTTCCTATTTTAGATGAGTCACTCTTAATTTTAAGCCATATATAAATTGATCATACCGATTGTCTTATCATTAAAATTATTTAGTTATCCATTTTATGTCAGGCAATGCTTACTTGTACTTCAACACTGTAAAGATATCTTTGAACACAACATTTTCTTGAAATTCATTATTCTTCGTTCTTGAAATCCATTATTCTTCATTCCTGTAAGTCCATGGATCTATAACAACCATTACCATTGACTTGAGGACATTTAAAGAACATTGTGATATACTTAAAACCCTAGTTTTAAAAATAAGACATAAATTCCTTGAGAATTCACTTTCTTTAGATACTTTGAAAGCTCATTTTCCATAGGAGTTCACGATTTGTTGTTAACTATCCTCGGCCGCACTTGGAGATGATACAACGCATAGCAACCTCCCATGAAATAACAACAGAAATCTTATAAATTAGATAGAGCAAATCAACATTGCCACGAAATACCTGAAGTATCATCATCGCGGTTACTTCATAAAAGGTGCCAAA
Source organism: Pinus taeda (assembly GCA_000404065.3). NCBI lineage: Eukaryota > Viridiplantae > Streptophyta > Pinopsida > Pinales > Pinaceae > Pinus > Pinus taeda. The sequence goes on along the minus strand of APFE030500770.1, from coordinate 91,539 downwards.
CATAATACAAAGAACAATAGCACAAACAAGCACCACACATATTTGTAATAAACTTTTATTATTATGGGCTGATAAAGAAACAGAGGATACATAGCTATACAGAGGCCAACCCCCAGTCAAGTCGATCACAAACAATGAACTATGATCATCCAGAGGCCAACTCCATTGAATTTGCTATACAATTATTTACATATTTTACATCATCAACACAATGGTACAAGAAGTGAAAGTGATCAGAAGTGCTAGTGGATTCAAATGATTTAAGAAAGAAGGGGGAAGCACTATATTAGTTGATCTAGCGAGAACATACCACTGACCAGGAATATCTAAACAGAAAGGTGGGGTGCAGTTCCTATTCGATGAAGGAAAGCAAAAAATACTAGTAATTGCCCCAAATTGTCACCTCGTGCTGTAAAAATGTCCTACCAAATCACACTCCTTTCAAATTTAGATGTTCAACAAGAAGTCCAGTAGTACCCAACGCCTTCTCCATCAGTTTGCCCAATTCCCTCAGATAGACTTGGGATCGTGCCTTCTACTTTTCAAAGGAAACCTATAGTGGCTAAAAGGAGTATTTTACTTCCTACAAGGCCAAGAAGTGTTAAGAATCTATGTCAAGCACTAGAATCTATGTTAACACTGTGATTCATCAATGGTCTTTACCTCTGTAGTTTGAAGAGTTGTCATTCTGTAGAACAAAGACTATTTATCAGCTTGTATGAGCAATTCTAGATTAGGTGGATTTAGTTCCTTTCTCCTACCACCACTATAATTAGCACGGCCTTCTTTCAGTTCTACTAATTTTTCACACTTCTCTATGATGAGGTCAATTTCACAATTCCTGGGTCATCAAATGACAGGGCCATGTTTGGCCAGTGTGGTGAATAGTTCTCCATTGCTTGCCTTCTGTTCGATGATCAACAAATCATATTTGGCAAATCCCAGTGGTATTGTGCTTTCCAGATCCTGGCATCACTGTACCAATATATTAGAGAATTTCAGTCTGAAGTATGTTGGAATCACATCAATTTCTGTCTTTAGCAAGGTAATTGTCATAGTGGAAAACAGATGAACGACGATGGTTTTTAGAGAACCATCATCCATACATACAACCTTCAAAGGCGATTACTTAATTCCATTGGAAGAGGCCCAAAATAAAACATCTAAGAATAGGATTTTATCAATCCAAGACTGTAGAGAAAACGCTCTGACTTTGATGTGAAGAGGTCACCAAGGGAGAATTGGATGGCAGGTTCCCTTGGAGGAGATTTTGTATGCATACAGTCGTTTTTTACTTGCAAGATTGTTAGTCCAATTTCTTGGTGAACAACTTCTACTGTCTTGGCATCAACGAGGTTTCCAGTTGTATCAATCACATAGAACACATCACCTACCTTATCACCCTGCGTTGACACCTCTGCTTTTGTAGCTAACATCCCATTTTCTCTAAATATGCGAGTCACCTACGACAGAAGCCCAACACGGTCGTTGGTGCAAAGTTCCAGTCGCATACCCTGAATTCATAAAATATCATCAACAAAACTCACACTAAGTTGACTAAAATTTAAAAAGGATCAAATTTGAATGCACCGGGAATCCCAAATCTTAGGGTTTTGAATAAAATTTCCACCATGGATTCAATCCTTGGACTCATACCTCTAATGTTCTTCGTCTAATGGCAGCCTCCAAACATTGAATCACACGCTGCTTCTCTGCTTCTGAATACACGGGGCAACCATCAGTATGCCTGATGTAGTACTCCTGTATTACAAAAGAGAAGAACGAAAATAAATACCCCAACTCTTCTTTAACCTAATTTAGATTCAATATTAATCCCATTAGGGATGTGATCTGAAACCACCTATACCTGGTTTAACAAAATAAAATTAGGAAATACACATTTGAAAAAAAACAAAGATCCTATGAAAAATCAAGTCCCTTGTAGTTGTTGGAGCTATACCTGAAAATTTTGTGGGCCTTGAGAGTTTATAGTGCCATGAAAGACAACATACGCCATATATGTAATGCTGCAAACAATATCAAAGAAAGCTTAGGTCTGCCTTTACACTGAACAATCACCACAGAATACCCCTTCTCCAAACAACTGTCAACATTCACAAGAGGCTTGGCATTGTCGTTGTCCTTGAGAGAAAGAGCTACCCTGTCTCCAGTTCGATCGAGTTTATCATAGTCACGGTCAGTGAACATCAATTGATGAAGCCACCTTTCCGTGTGAGTGAATCCCATTGACACCACCATTTTATCTTCTCTAGTGGTGCTATTTCCTCCCATTACATTTAACAAGAGCTCTTCAGTTTTACAAATCTTTTGCTGGTCTTCAATGGCCACACCTATGTCCTCATCAGTAACGTATATAAGACAGGAAACCCTCATGTTGTGAGTCCAGACCCCTTGCCTCCACAACGTTACATTTTAGGTCACCTAGTACGGAAAATATTTCAGATAACAATCCCGGTCGGTCAGTGCCTGTTAAATCAATTGTCGTATGTTCAGCGGCTGCATCTAGACCTACTAGTTTTCCAAACAAAGGCACTACGCAAGGTTTTGTTGCCAACCTATGCAATACAATGCATGGATGATTCAGGAAACATGAGAAATACCTTTTTATTGCTAAACCTGGTTTGAAATAAATTTATACATACCTTCTCAATGTACCTAATTATTCCTTCATCTGTAAGATTTTTTCCATTTTCGTCTGTGACATGGAACACTGCCACAGCAGAAGAATTTGTCAGGAGTAGGACTGAAACAATGGTAAGAGTATTAACCTACAAAAACATAAGACATAATATCATTAATTACAACATATCGTCCATGAACCATCTCCCATCTGAAGAAACATAAGCCTTGTTGATATTAAGGTTTGGAGTAGTCTACCCAGGCGGATGAACACTACAACAAAACCCTGTGATTAGTGTCCCTTTTTTCTTCCTTTTTTATGTCTAGAGACCATTTTTGGTGCTATTTTTGTCCATTTATCAAATATGGTGCAAAACTTGATGCAAAGTTTGCATCAAGTTTTGCACCAAGTCTTACACCAAGTTTAGCACCAGGTATTCTAATAAGTTTTGCACCAGATTTTACACCAAGTTTTACGCCAGGTTTTATGCCAAGTTTTGTGCCATCCTTTGCACCTTGTTTTGCATCAAGTTTGGCACCTAATTTTATTTCACCAAGTTTTGTATCCTTTATTGCATCCAATTTTTGTGCCTACACTTGCATCAAATTTTTCATCATCCCTTGCATGCTCTTTTGCATGATTTTTTAAATCATTTTTTGCATCCCATTTGTATCAAGATTTGCATAAGGTTTTGTGTCTCATATTGCATCTACTTTTGCATCGAATTTTGTTGCATCAACTTTTGCATCCTATTTTGCATCCATTGTTGCACCCATCTTTACATCCACTTTTGCATCCCTTTTCGCATCTTATTTTTCATCTTCATTTTCTTCTTTTTTTCATCTATCATTACATCCACTTTTGTTGTGAAACTATTTGTGCCATGTTTTGTACTTACTTTTGTACCGATATTTGCTTCCAATTTTGCATCTGCCTTCGCATCCACTTTTGCATCAAAATATTGCATCTATTTTTGCATCCACTTTTGTGTTGGATTTTGCATCTCATTTTGCATCTTCTTTTGCATCTACTTCCATTGCATCCAATTTTGTTTCTCCTATTGCACCTATGTTTGCATACATTTTTTCATCCATTATTTCATTTTTTTTTGCATCCAAGTTTGCATCTTTTTTTGTGTTTTTTATTACCTCCACTTTCTCATCCACTTTTGTTGTGCCATATCTTGTGTCTATCATTGAAACCCACATTTTCTTCCAATTTTGAATCCACATTTGCATCCTCTTTTGTGTTCAAGTTTGCATCAAATATTTTTTTTTATGTTTTTTGCATCCCATTTTGCATCTACTTTTACATCCACTTCTGATGTGTCCAATTTTGCATCTAATTTTGTGTCCACTATTGCACCCATGTTTGGTCCATGTTTACATCTATCTTTTAATCCAAGTTTGCCTCCTTTTTTCATCCAAGTTTGTGTGTTTTTTTGTGTTCATTGTTGTATCCACATTTATTTCACAACAAATCATGCTAAGTTTTATGCCTACTATTACACCCATGTTTTCTTCCACTTTTGCATCCATGTTTGCATCATATTTTGTGTCCAAGTTTGCATCAACTATTGCATCTACTTTTTCATCCACTTTTTTGTCAATTTTTTTGTCTTGTTTTGCATCTACTTATGTTGTGTCCACTCCTCATTCAATTTTCCGTCTATTGTTGCCCCCATTGTTTGTTTTTTACTTTTGCATCCCTTTTCCAACACTCATCATATTTTTTGCATTGATGATATATCTTATGACATTGAAAATTATGAAAAACTGATGACAATGTCAATAATTATGATAATGATGATAATGAAGATGATGATGATATGAATTGTGATTATTATGATAACCAAAATGATGATAAAGACGATGGGGGTTTACAATGACAATGATGATGGCGATGCTAAAGACCTTGGACAATCTTCCCAATTTTTAAATGTTGCCATGGTCATAATCATAATAATTATCTTTGGAGTCATCTTCCAAGTCATCATCATTTGATCATCATTATCATTATTTTCATCTTAGTCATAATCAACAACAATAATGACATGAATGATGATTATGTTGTTCATGAAAAAGTTGACAACAATGATGATATAAATTACATTAAGTAGGATGATGGGGATGATTAAAATTATAATGACGATGATAATGGTAGTGATGATGATGATCATCAATCATATCTAAAAAATAAAGTTGATATTTCTCTTGCATATATCATGTGTCCTAACAACCTTTTTTGAGCACTTGTAAGATTTTCTGGGTTGATGATATTTCTTACGTCACCTATAATTATGAACAATTGATGACAATGCCCATAATGATGATGATGATGATGATTATGATGACATGAATGGTGATTATGACGATAATGCAATTATGACATTGATGGTGGTGATGATGATGATAATGAAGATGATGACACTCCCTCTAAACAAGGGAGGTACTCATAATGAGACAAAGAAGTACTCTCAAGTTGAAATATTCATATAAAAATGGATTTGGATTGATAACCATCAATGATGATTTACATCATCATAGCCAAGATTGTCAAAATAGAAAGGCCTTGACTAACAAGTTCTATCTCTCCATTAGATTATAACACAATGTTGTGAGGCATAAATTTGGACACCACTACCTCCTTAGGCACTTAACCCACTAGGATGTTCATCAGACATGTCCTCACATGATCATTTCCTAATCCACTGTAAACATATTTGACACTATGAAATTTTGATCCTCATAACTATTCTTATCTTGGATTAATGTACTTCACTTATGGCAGTTAGTCCTAGTAAAAGTATGAATTCTCAAAGAATATTGGTCCCATATGTTTATCGAATCTACCATTCTCCCTACTTGTGTCTTTAGTAGGCTTACGACTATTAGTCTCAGCCATAGTACATGACACATGGAAAATATGATGTCCACCCTCACTCTCTCTCAACCAGCGAGGAGACATCCACAAGCACAAGCTTTTCTCAAGAATACCCAGCATTTTCATAGAGAATAACATCATTATTTTTTTCATCTCATGACGTCTTTATGATTAAGAATTCATAGATTTGTGGTAAAATATTTCCCATTTTGTCATTTGTGATGAAATAAAATAAAAAGTGAAATCCAAAATAATTAAAGATACACTGTAATGATTTATCTAAGTCTAAACTCTAAGGTTGAAGTGAAAATTCATGTAAATGTTATATCTATGAGTTGTTCGAACCTTATGAAAACCTTATTCCCTAAGTCCTATATGTAAGAAAAATAAAAATAAAGAAAAATAAGGCCCAACAAATGGCAACTCATGTATTCACACCCTCTTTGGAAAACATGTGAATATATACACTCCGAGTCACACCTGATCACATGTTTGTGATGGTTAAATCATGAAATATTTTCCCCTTTCATTTTCACTTCATTATTTAAGCACCTAATTGAGGATATAGGGAATTTTTCTTGCCAAGGGTTTCATGTCTACTCTTTGTTTACTTATGTCACACTATAGTCAATTTATGTGACGGAGTGAAATACTTAAGTTTGTGGAGTTATTAGAACAGTGTATTAAGTTAGTCACCACACACGCATGTATTACATCTCATTGATCCACATGTGTGGGTGGGAGACTCATTGCTTGAGAAATTTAATGGATACTACTTTAGGGCTTTGATGGTATATCTTACAAATATCTTGGTAAAAATTGTGATTCATCCTTTCTTTTCCTCGAGACACTTGATAATATTGAAGTCACTCCAAATAATCCATGGACATGGGGAGTATAAATTACTTGTGCTGGAAATAGAATTGAGAAATAGAGGTTTTCCATTTGCGATATTGGAGTCATAGACATTGGACACATGGTAGTAGTCCTCGATGTCAATTAACTAAAATTATATTGTCATAATGCGAAAAGAGGTAAACATATTGGCAACCTTGATGTCCTGATCATTCCAAATAATAGTCATTCCACCCAAGTATATCTAATCATAAATCACTACTACTTGGAAATTCCTCCGCCATTTGCTAATTATGAGGTAGAACCTCACTTAATATTTTTACTTCTTATATCAACATTATTGATGGATGCTTTGCATACCATTTTTATTTTAGGAGCCTTTGTTTTCCTTTTCTATTAAGGCCCCTCATGTTCCATGAGACTATTTTCATGGAGAATTTAGACAAAAAGGAAGTATAATGTGACTAAAAAAACATGTTTCAAGATTTAAGTCCTTGGACAATGCCACTTCATGACTCCTATATTTCCTTAACCTGTGACTAAATGGTGAACTTGATAGCTGTAAGGGAAATTAACCAATGAAAATATCAAAAAGAGGTGACTTTTGACTTTATCACATACAAGTCAATATACTAAAAAAATATCCATAAAAATTTCATCAGCCAATGAATCTTTAAAAAAAATATCCAAAACAGTTTCATCAAGCAATAAATCATTACATTATAAAATACAATCTATAAACGTTTTGGGTACTTTTTGCTAAACCATGTTCAAAACCAACATATTTAATATTAATATTTAACAATAATATGGACAATAACACATTTTCATAAATTAAATAACATGTTATCAATCCTAAGAAATGTCACTAACATAAAACGAAAAAGCATGCAACTAATGGGAGTGACCACTCAAGGTCACCATAAGGCAATTAATCTATTAAGACAAGGATTAATGGGGGCAATAAATCTACAAAGGACAAAGTCAAACCTATTTTAACTTTATTGTTTTATTAGGTGCAAGTTGAACATCTCAAGATATGATGAAGAGCATAATTAATTTTATTGCATTAAGAAAACCCAAGCACATTCTATAACTTAGCAAGGAAGAAATGTGTAATACCCATCTCAGCGACACAACGCATGGCATTAAGTTACTCTTTTATATATAATTTAAACTTATATCATAAAAGCACAAATTTAGCATGAATGGATGTTTAAAATCCATTTTTATAAAAACAAAATATAATTTTTGTATAAAAAAAATACCAAAAACTAAAATATATTTTTTTAGATAAAAAAAATAAACTGAATATATATTAAAAAAAAATAAACTTAAGCAAATAATTTTAATTTTTTTTTTTTTAGAATTTTTTAAAACACTTCACTCCATTCTTAGAAGAAAAAATAATAATAGAAATAAGGATGGACCAAAAATATTCATTTCTTTGTTTAGTGTTTCCCACCATTCATTCCACTCACTCGATTTATTTCATAAAAGAGAGGTAAGTGTTATTTCACACTCTTTTGGCAAAGCCTATTGAACTTCTCTTATGATATGTTTATTCCTTGATGGAGTCCTTGATATATTGATCAAGTTTTGATTCTTCAAAGATTAATTAGAGAAAAGAAAACATGAGTACTTTTAATTCCAGGATCAATGCCTCTAATGGTGGACACGATGCAAGGGAGGGGTGGCTATCATGGTAATAAATCCAAATTCCTTGTCTTTGATGGTGGATGAGGAAAGGGAGGGGGTTTCAGTCATGGTTGTGACCGTGGAGTTTTCTCTTTTACATTATATTTAAGGAGTTCAAAGAAATTTGAATGGAATCATTGTCATCACTATGTATAATGGATTAAGTGTGATAATGGATAAAATGAAGTAATTATTTGTGAGCATTTGTTCTTGAACGAACATTAGGATCCATTTTATTATAGAGAAAAGTACATGCATTAAAAACAACTGAATATTTCATGTGACATTCATATTGTATGCGCCTTATTTTTCATTAAAAACAATTTACTTTTTCTCGTGACATTCTTTTTTTGTTAAAATTTCTTCTATTTCTAATCTAAATTACAATTGTAATTTGAAATAAAGCTTCCAGTAAATATTAATTTACCAATTGTGCATGGAAATCATAAGAAACATCCATAATATAAAATGAAGAACAAATGGCTACCTACTTCATATAAATTAAAAAATGCTTCTACTATTTAATGTGAATTACAAGTGTAATCTTAGTTGGATGTCCAATATATCTTACACCATATTCTCATTTTATTTTTAGTACTATTAAATATTATTATGTCCTACCTCATTTTATTGTTAGCATTGTAATAAAAATATGCATTTTTCTATATAATTAGTACTAACATGTAATATTGATTTTTTTCCCATAGGTAATGACCACGAAGATGATGATATAAACTATGTTTAGATTACATCATATATCAGAGATGATGATGATGAGGATGGTGATGGCATTGGTGATGATTATCTAGATGATATTATCAGGATGGTCAGAATGATGATCATGGAAATGATCATGAGGATGAGATTGACTATGATATTCGTGGTGCTAGCTATCCATGTGATATTTTTTATATTTAGTTGGGATGTTTTAATACGGTAATCCTACATTTGAATTTTAGTTGATTTGAATAATGATGATGATACTATCAGTACTATCTTGTTACCTTATGAATATAGAGAAAATTGTTTACAATTTTTTTATGAAGAATTATTGTGTATGATGAGATTCCTATTTTTTTATGGATGTTGTGAATTTACCTTAGCATAATGATATCTATGAAACATTTTTATTTGGTAATCATACATTGAATTTTAGTTTATTTGATTAAATATGAAGATGACATTATCATTTTTATCTTGTTATTTTATGTATATTTTGAAAATTATCAACATTATTTTGATGGAGAATTATTATGTATGATGATATTACTATATTTTGATGGATGTTGTGAATTAACCTCAGAATAATGGTGTTCACAAAATATTTTGATATGATAATCACACATTTGAATCGTAGTTGATTTGATTAAAGATGATGAGGATATTATTAGTATTATCTTGTTACTTTATATATGTGTTGAAACCTTCCAATGATTTTTGATGGAGAATGATTATGTATGATGATATTACTATTTTTGGATGTAATGTTGTGAATTTACCTTGGAATAATGATATCTGCGATAAGTGTTGATTTAGTAGTAATATATGTATATTGAAAATTTTCAAAAAAAAAATGATGGAGAATTGTTATATATGAGGATACTGCTATATTTTTTATGAATGTTGTCAATTACCCTTAAATTTGTTTACAAATACTAAGTTATCAATTTGAATTGTGATATCTTCTTAAATGTGTTATACATGAAAATACCTTTTCGATGGAACTGTATGCGACTAAGGAATTCTCCCGTTAAACTACTGTGCACACTAGGTTTCCTTCAACGCGGCCGCCTGGGCCTCAACCTCCTGCCATGGCCCCTCTGGATCCTCCATCGGAGGGCGCTGATCCTCAATGAGCATTTTCAGATCTTGTGAAATCTCTCCCATCACAGCGCCCTCGTCCAGCTCTATTTAAATTTGTCAAGAAGCCGGATGTGCTTCAAGAAGTTCATTTACGTTCAGCCCTTCCCTGCATGGCCACACTGTCTTTTGCAGGAAAAGGTCTCATCGGTCAATTTATAGGTCTCTGGCCATCTCCAAAAACTGTACAAAGATGGGTTGAAAGAAATTGGTCCGACAAAATTCAAGGAAAAATCTCCCTTAGATTTTGTGGGAAAGGGTATTTTACCTTTCACTTTGAATCCAAAGAGGATAAGGATTTAATATTCAGAAATGGGCCCTATTTCTTGGATTCCAGGGGCTTGTATCTCAACAAATGGACCCCAGATTTTGACCCTGAACTGGATTTCCCCAGTGCTGTTCCGGTTTGGGTCCGACTCCCTCACCTCCCACTCCACTGCAGGGGAGATGAATCAGTGCGTGCCATTAGGAATGCAGTCGGAAAATATATTGATCATAGCGAACCAAAAGAAAACATGCAAGCCTGTGCACGGATCTGTGTCAAAGTGGACCTTGGCAAAGGACTCCCTAAAGCCATTAAAATTAAAGTGGACGAGTGGATCCATATCCAACAGCTGGATTATAAGCATATACCATTCAAATGTAAGGTATGTCATGAATATGGCCACTTTGCCAATCGTTGTACTAAACTTGTTGATGCAGAGAACGATGTATAAGAAGAACAATGGGAAACCGTAAAAAACAAGAAGTCAGCCTCTTCGTCCAAAGCCCCTCCTAAAACTAGCCCTCCTGCACCTAATGCATCTCGCCCCCTCTCCATCCTCCTCTATCTTGTCTACCCATTCCCCTCTTGATCATCCACCCCTCCCCTCTTCATCTAACCCATTTCTAGTCTTATCTCCCCCCCAAATTCCTCCCCAGGACCCCTCTCTCCCTCCCTTAATTCAATCCGAATCTACTGAACCTTCTCCCCCCTTGGTCATCTCATCTAAGGATTCTCTTGATCCTCCACTCATCATACATACCAGGATCTCCTCTAGAGACCATGGAGCTTCTAATGAATCTTACAAGAAACATGGACCAAGTAGGAAATCGGCCAAGCAGCATAAAGACAAGAATGCTCAAAAAGACATAGCAATGGGCACCCAAACTCCTATAGAATCTTATATCCTGGGGCAACATGACAAAGAGACAAGTCACAAGGATCATGGGGGGCGAGCACCTCTCCGTACCCCAAATACCCAATGATGAAAGTTTTGTCTTGGAATAACAAGGGATTAGGGCACCCCTCTAAGGTTTCAGCCCTCATAGATCTTATTCACATTGAGAATCCAGAAATTTTTTTGATTCAGGAAACAAGCCAAGGTCAACAAGAAATGAGAGGAATTGTAGAATATCATAAGCAGTACAAAGGCAATATAAGTGAATCAAGAGGAGCATCTAGAGGAATTGCCACTCTCTATAATCACAACAAGTGGAATTGCAGATCAGAATCTTTACATCAGCATTGGATCAAAACTATTTTGGAAAATAGAATAGACAACCAGATTGGAATTACATACAATATTTATGTTCCTAATCACTTTAGAGAAAAGGAATGCTTCTGGGATGATCTTAAGGCTAGTATCGATGGTGAAGAAAATTCTAATATTATTGTGGGAGGTAATTTTAATCTTATTCTACATGCCAATGAAAAACGGGGAGGTTGTTTCACACATGATCCCTTCAAAATTCTTTTGGAAAATATCATACAAGACCACGATCTTATGGATGTGGCTCCAAAAAATCGAAGGTATACGTGGAGCAATCACAGGCTGGGCATAGGTAACATAATGGAAAGGCTGGAAAGGATTTTAATTAATGTTTTGTTTATTTCTTCCTTCTTTGTGGGGTATGCTAGCATTCTACCCTTTTTAGCCTCTGATCACCACCCTATAGCCCTCACTCTAGAAACCCACTGCCCCCTTGGACCCATTTCGTTTAAATACAGCCCCCTCTAGAATTGTATCCCAACAGTCAAAGAGATTTTTCAACACACTTGGAATTAGCACGTTGAAGGTGTTAGCTTCTTGTTGCAGTAGGTTACTCATATTTCATGATTGACATTTTTACAAGCCAAATATGTCATACTTTGCATGCTGCAATGCTCCATATTTGCTGACAGACACCAAAGAAAGTGGCCATGATAGGATGCTACTCATAGTTCATCCATTACATTCTAAATTTTGAAGAATTATTTTGTTTTTTTGAAGTCCTCATCTAAAGGGAGGTCCAAACAGTTTAATCTTGGTCTCCCTAGGTTCCAATTTTCAGTTACAATATATAGAGAAAGAATAATCTGTCCAAACAGCCTAATCTTGGCAGATTTTAGATAGGTAGAGAATCAAAGGAGCCAAATTGTTTAATCTGGGCCCTTGGAAGAAATAAGGGTAGATTTAGATAGGAGGGCATTCAAAAAGAAAAGAGCACATTGAGGGTTTGCTAACTCAAGTGCACCCAATTCAAGTGAAGAAAAAATGTTAGGATTGATAGGCTTTGTAGATAGTGTGAGGCTGTAGAAGTAAAGATGGTATTACCATTTGGTTCATCAAGAGAAAGACCCATAGCATGTATAAGTTGGCATCTTGGCAGTTCGCTGGTAGTACAACAAGGAAGCATGACTAACTTCCCTTTTCTTTCCCCCAAGAAATCATCTAACTAAAATTCCTCTAACAACCTTGAGATCTGCTCAAGTAATCCAGTTTCACTTCATTCCTTAATAAAACCAAGTTGACAATTGAGTCGACTTAGTGAAAATAAGCCACATTTCTTGTGTAAAAATTAATTTCTACATAATCCATTCATTTCCTTATGCTTGAGTTTCTAATCCATAAACTCAACATCCCCACATCCCTGGTCATCTTTCAGAATTCATATTAACATCTAATTCTATTATATAGCTCCCTACAACCATGTTCCCTACCCCTACTCTAAAACAGACTATATAAAAAGCCCTATAAATACTAAATATCCCACCCCTTGGCAATTATAGCCAAATAAACCAAATTCGGGAAAACAATAGGTCTATCTGGGGCCCACTGTTAGTCCCTCCGTGTTCACTCGGGATTTATTTGACTCTTGGTCGAATAAATAACCTTTTAACCCTTCTCCGCTCCCTTTTTTGAATTTTATCAATATCCGATTGATAAATAGCCAAAACCCGACATTACGTTAAACCTTAATCCTAAGTTTAAAACCACCCGCGACCGTGATTATTTTATGAGTTAACACGCGCGAATTTACTTTAAACTCTGAGTTTTTTCTCCTCCCATCTGCCATCGGATTTGCTCTCCCAGATCTGAGGGCCCTCGTGCATATCAAGCATCCCCTTACGACAGTCTGTTAGCGCCCGATGTTCAACAGTTTCACGTGGCGTCTTCCTATTGCATCGGGCCGCCCCTGACGAATACCGCCTCCGTACCAAAGGCGGTCCAATGCAGTTCAAAACCGCTCTCCTTCCTCCGTAATGCAAATGCCATCTCACCTATTGGCGTCATCAACCTGCCACGGTGTCCACTACCACATCAGCATCCTCGTCAGCTGCCACGTCATTATCTGTACCTGCTACCCGAAAAAAAATACGTCATGATGACGTCATCCTCAGAAGACGCCAAAAATCCCAAAAAGCGCCAAAATTCTAAAAAGTGAGTTAAAAGTCGTGAAAACGACTATTTTATTTCATTTCTGTTTTTTAGTGCGAAAGCAACGTGCATGTGGTTTCGGTTATTTTTACACTCCCAAGACTTCAGCAGACAGCCAACCTGCAAATTCGGCTCCACAGTTCATTTCAGCAGCTCAATTCATCCTGTCAAGTGCCTCTTGCGCCCTCATAACAGGTATTTACCCAATTTTTACCCAAAACCCTGTTTTCATGCTTCTCTGCTCAAAATTCCAAATAAACCTTGTTTTAGCTGATGAAACTACTCCGGCCAGTCACCCATTACTCTACACCTATCATTTGAGCTGGTCATTCTCCACAGGCTGAAACTCTGAGCCATTTTATTTTATGAAAGGGTTATTCCTCCCCTCTATTTGTTCATGGTCTCCCGCGACATACTAAAACCTGGGTTACTCAGCTAAGCTGCCCAACTATATTATGCTTCGCTAGTTCTAGCCTTTGTTCCTAAAAGGAAAAGCCTGAGTTTCTTCTCTTATTTGCGAACTGGGGCTCCCCAAGCGAAATTCAGTCGTCCTCCTCTCAGCATTGTGTCCAGTGCCCATTGGGCCTCTAGTTTCAACCCATTCTTGTTAAGGTGCCTAGCTGGAGTACTGTCACTCTTCAGCGTTCCATAAACTCTGTATTGTGTGGCCCATTCGAAAGCCAATTACTAGCTCGACCTATCGTGCTGCTCGTCTAGACTCAATTTCCAGCCTCCGGTTGTTATCTCGCCTCTATTCCATTCCATCAAATCAATACAAAACATGGAGGTCCCAGTTGCCCTGAATATTGCTCCTCTGAATGCCCCACACATGAATTTAGACTGGATACCTCTAGCCGACAGAGATTTCTAGATTGAGGATATGAGGGGGCTTGAATCCCACCTCTTAACTGTTTGCCAAATCAAGAACAATTATAAAAATAATGTTGATCCCCTGGGAATTTGGCAATCCAGTATGCCCATTTATTACCTCCCAAAAGTCAATGTGCTCCCTGATTTTATCCATCTCTGCCATTCTCTCTATGAGCCCGATTTAAGGGAAATCCTCAGCCCAGATGGGTCATTATTGTTCCATATCACTCCTCAATTTATCAATCAAATTCTGAATTATGAGCCTTCCTAGTCTTTGGTCCCTCTCACCCTAAAACATCTGATTGATAGCAGTCCAAGGCTTTCCAAAGCAGAGATACTAAAAGTTAATCAATTGTTCATGATACCGAGATATCAGAATGACCATCCTCCATCGTATCATCAGGCTTCGTTCAATGAGATAGGGAGGCTCATGGTGGATATGATTTCCTACATCTTAGGATGTAAGACAGGGGAGTTTGTAGATGAGACAGTGTTCCAATTATTAGCCATATTTACACCAGGGCAGCCCCCTGCCATCATGTATGACTATGCCACATTCATATCCAACAAAATGCACGATCAATTCATGATGATGGATAGGGAAAGAGTCTTCAAATATACATCTTACATTTATCATCTACTGCTTTTTTATCACCCTGATAGTTTCAAGGTCCCTCTCAGGAAATTTGATTCAAAAAGAGAGAGGAGATTTGTAGTCTTCTGGACTTAAGTCTTTCATATGGCCCAACGCTCTCCCTATACATATTGTGAGTTTATTGATCTCTTCATATACCCAGCTACTTGCTTATTATTGTAGACTCCTCCTCCCAGACTTACTGCCGAAATGCAAAGGATTTTGCATCTTTGCAAAGAATACAACATTGGGGATTGGTACTTTTACCAAAACCATACAGTTATCATAATTTATGTGAGTGAGCTACCTCCCTATAGGCTGCCAAGATACGTTCCCATGAGGCTCTTTTCTCTAGAATATTTCAGAAAATTCAGTCATGTTGACCTAGTTCACTTCCATGGCAAAAATAAGAAAGCACAGTTGAAAATCAGAACTCAACTGGATCCCTTTGTTTTCAAAAAAAGGGAAGAAGCCTGGAAGGATGCAGATAAAATATTGAGAGAGGAGATGCTGTTAAAACAAAGCTTCTATTGGTCACCATACGACCCCGAACACTTCATAAGCTTTAGGAGACTTAAAAATAAGCTCTCAGGGTATGTGCACCAGCCAATCCCTCACATAGAGCAATATGCAAATTTACCTGAATGGGTAGAAGGTTCTTTAGATGATGAACAAATTCCTAAAGAAGAAAAATTGGAGAAAGACATGAAGGAAGTTGAAAAGAGAATTGACCTGGAATGTGTTCCACAGGTCCCCTCCATACAGCCACAACCAGTGGGAGCGAGTACATCAATTGCTGCCTCACCACATCCAGCTAGGGAAGCCATATCAAGAGCAGGAAAGGAGAAGGAAATAGAGCATTCAGAGGGACAGAGTACAATGGAGGAGCAGCCTTCTCTAAATCTGGAGAGAGACCAAGAACAAAGTCCCTCAACACATGCAAAAGCACCTGAAATTCATGTGCTGCCGACTCCTCAACACGAGGAAAGAGGTAAAAAGAGGGACCAAGCATAGAGTACACCTACAGGTACATCAACCGAGCAGTAGGGAGAGAAAAGGCAAATGTTAAATCCCTATGCCGAAGAAGAGATCTCAGAGGAAACACTTGGAAACTTGAAAGGCGAGGGAACTTCAGGGCAGCAGATCCCTCCTATTTTTGAGACATCGGCCAGCGCCTTCCAGCAGGAGCGTGACGAACAACTAGGTGGGGAGGTTTCGTCCTCCAAACACCAAACACAAAGGGGTGCAGACATTAAAAGGGTTTTACTGAAATCAAAGTTAGGAACGAACCAATAAAGTTCCAGCTTTATAATCAACTGTTAAAAATGGCCCCTACAAATCAACAGAGGCTGATGGCAGCCTATGACATGGAAGCAAGAAAAATAACTTTAAGTCATTTCAGACCCACCGTGCAGCAACCACAATCAGCGGCAGATTACATAAGAACTAATCTGGAAGTCCTTTCTAAGGACATACACCCTATAGACCAGATTGAGCTGCACAAACAGATAGGAGAAATGGTGTACTCAACTCTGGCACATAAGGCTCTGCTGGCTCATAGATTGCAGAACTCCTTGTATAATACCTCTGCCCAGTTAGAGCTAGAGAATGCCTCATCCTTGGCCAAAGATAACAGGATAAAATCCCTTGAGGAAATCATAATAGAGATGGGACATGACCCCAAAGATCCCAAGGGAACACAAGCCTTGATCAAGAAGAAGGAAGAGGATCTAGCAGCCCTCAGAAAACAAATGAAATTACCGCCAACTCTTCATCCTCAGACTACAGAAGTAGCACAGTAGAAAGAGATGGAGGATGTGTACACCTTGCTTATGAGAATGAATCAGAGAATATTGGACACAGAGAAAGCATTGGAAGAAGCTTTGCAAGGGAAACAACCTGAATTGTCTTCAAGGCCTCCTCCATTAATCCCAACGATCTTGGCTCCCCCTCTAGCAGTTACTACAACAGTACATCCACCAGCTTCAACTTCATCAACAAATTTTTCAGCCACAACAACCACATCAACAACCACAGCAGCAGCCGCACAAGAGGCCAATTTGAGCATGGAGGCCATGTTGAAAGAGAATAAGGATCTCGAAGTACAAATGACAGAAATGAGGGAAACCAAACAAAATCTAGCTAAAATTGAAGCTAGCTATGATAAATCAAAAATTACAGTTGCTCAAAAAACCAGGGAAATAAAAGCCCTAGAAAATAAAATAAAGGCCTTGGAGAAAGACCTCACTCTCCATGCGACCCTGGCTCAAATCAAAACAATTTTATGGGATAATATTGGAAAGGCTCTCGTTGAGCAATGGAAAGGAATTCAAACCATTTTTATCAGATAGATTTGATGGCAATAGCTCAATATGAAACTCAAAATGCCAGGGCATTATCGGCAGACAAGCCTGAGTTAGCCAATAAATTGATTCACTTTCTAAACACTCGTACTGGTGACCAGTTGACAGCACTGAATATTCAGAAGAGAACAGAGACCATTGTGAGAGTCAAAAAGGTACTAACCATGAGGAATTTTTTCTAGACAATAGAAATAAAGTGCCAAGAAATGCAAACAGAGGTACAGGCCTTCAGACAAAGCATGGCAGATTTACAAAGTAAAGGTTTACCCAGCATGGTTACTAGCGCGGGAAAATTATTAAAGCAGGAGCAGTATGCGTATAGACTACATACATATGTACAGAATCAGATCACTGCATCATCGAGCAACAGAGAATAAGCAACTCCTCTCACAGGGCAGAGTTTATACAATAAATTAGAAGATCTATTTTACATTGAACATGAAATCAAGCATCTCTTTCCAGTCTGGCCCAATTATTATACATATACAGAAGCTGACGAGACCCTATTCAAACTAAGGAAACACCATTTACCGCCAGAAGATTGGTGGCAAAGCTTGCTTCAGATTTTACAGTAATTTGATTTTCTGCATATTCTTGCCTCTACAAGCAAACTTCATTGCAAAATTTTGCTATCGGGAAATTTCAAAGCTAACAACAGATGGAATTGGCGCGGAAAAGTGTTTGGAAAAGATAAAGAGGTGGCAGGTAACAGCACACCCAGAACAGCTCATCAACATGGTGCTCATCAACCGGTTTTTTTTAGTCGAAGAGTCAACAACAATCAGGACACCTATAGCGGCTGATCATACGCATTTACTTTCTCAGTTATTATTGTGCAATTTTTTATTCATAAACAATTATTAAGAATGTCAGAGTAGCTGGACAGAGTTATGTCGAGATATTTTCCCAATGGGATATTTTGTAAATGACTTCTATATATTCTGTGAAGGCAGATGTATTAAGGGTTGGTTGTTCTTTATAATTTTGGGATGATAGGCTCTGAGGGAGACTCGCACTGTATGCTGGAAAATTTTCTGTAATCAAAGATTGCTCACGAGCATGGAGGATGAAATGTTGTTGTGTTTAAATGGGTGAAGATTAACTGTGAAATTCTTGCGTTTTTACATAACTCAATAAGTACTTCTTATTTTTGTGTTCACTCATGAATTACGCTCTTAAACAGCGGAAAGAAAGATTAGCTTAGAATTTGTTTAAATACACTCTATACTCGATTTTTGCTGTTTCTTCATGTTTTCATCTATTTTAGGCATAAGTATGGATTCCATCTGGCTCATATTTTCCCTAATTCATCATGTATGACAGTTGTCCATGAATTCTTAATTGCTCCTGGATACAGTTCATTCGTTTTCCCTCTGTTGAAGATATTGAGAGATTCTTTATTGCCTCTCATTCCTCAGTTTTCACTTCATCTCTTTAAGCCTGAAAATTGTGTTATATATAGCTACCTTGCTTCATATTTATCTTGTGACCAAGAAAACGCACCAGCAGCCTAAATCCTTGACTCCATGCCCAATGGTTTGAAACTTTCTGCTCTATACTTTGCCTCTCCACTTGAAGATATTTTCCCTCCATCTGAACTTCCATCCAAACCTAAAGAAAAACCCTTCAACTCAATAGCTAGCCTAAAATCATCATCAACAAAGTTAAATCATTAAGAGAGAGCCCTCTCTGATTGCAGGTGGGCTAGAACCTGCAATCCAAAGATTGGTTTGTGGTTACCTCGGCCGTATCCCTTTAGGAGCTTAGGGACAACCTGAGTGATAACATAATGGCGACTCAACTGGGGAACTCCTCAAATAGTTTCACAAATCAAGTTGGAAAGCTCCACTGAGACAGCAATAACATTCCCAACAAAAGCAGTATATAGGTTGTCTCAGAAAAGTGCTTCTCTTTAGAAATTTCCAAATTATTTCTAAACCTCAATGGTGGACAGAGGCCCTTCAAAGTTAATACATCCACCTGGCGACTCCACTTAAAGTTTTAATCAAGACTCCACTAGAGGAAGGAAACAGTTCCAAAGTTTAAATAATCCAGGTTCCAAACTGCTAAAAATAATCAAATAGGATGTCCAGGTCTCTAGAAAATCTTTCATTTCAGGAAGCATTAGATGAATTCAGGAAAGGTTTATCAGAAGTTGAGCTTAATGAAGACTTTCTAAGGTCGATGCTATCAAAAACAAAAGGAAGCCAGCATAAACTTTTTCTGGATTTAGTGATTGAAAGATATGAGAAAGAAATTGAGTTATTACAATCTCAAATCCTGTCATATCATTTCCGTGATCCTAATTTTTTTTTTCAAAATCTTCCTCCCCCAAGCCACGAGGAAGTGAGGTTACCGTCTTATTTACAGATAGGACAAGATCATGTTTTCAAGGCAAAGACTGAAGAAATGGCGACATGGTTTATTATCAAAGATACAGCTGCTCCAGCAGATCAAGAGGGCTTAGAAAATGTGGTCCTATATGATATGTTTTTTGATCCTATAGCCAACTACTTGGAGTTTCTCCTCAACTCAAATTCTTTAACATACTATCTCAGTAAGCACCAGATACATCAGCAATGGTGTTTGTATGCCCATATATTGGTTATAGAAATAGATGACTTGAGAATGCTTTCCGCTTCATTAACAATCAGTTAATCACTTCAGTTTTCTTTACAGTTTCTTAAATGGCTGCATTGGTTGTTTCACTTCACCTGATCAGCAAACACATATTAGTATAGGTAGGTAGGATTTCAATTTTTGTTTGGAAAGTATCCTGGCCGTAGTTGAAGCCTGAAAAGAAGGCCCTAAGCTCCTCAAGTCTGCTGTCATGTTCATAAATAAACTAGGCCATCAAAGGGAAGGATCAGAGTACAAACAATAATAAAAGCATCAAGGCAGTCTGACCTGCTGTTCTTGGCTTTTCACAAGGAAAAACCATCCCCAAGTGGAGCCACTATTAGCCTCCTGCTGCAACAGCTTACTCATATTTCATTATTGACATTTTTACAGGCCAAATATATCATACTTTGCATGCTGCAATGCTCCATATTTGCTGACAGACACCAAATAAAGTGGCCATGAGAGAATGCTACTCATAGTTCATCCATTGCATTCTAAATTTTGAAGAATTATTCTATTTTTCTGAAGTCCTCATCTAAAGGGAGGTCCAAACAGTTTAATCTTGGTCTCCCTAGGTTCCAATTTTCAGTTACAGTATATAGAGAAAGAATAATCTGTCCAAACAGCCTAATCTTGGCAGATTTTAGATAGGTAGAGAATCAAATGAGCCCAATTGTTTAATCTGGGCCCTTGGAAGAAATAAGGGTAGATTTAGATAGGAGGGCATTCAAAAATAAAAGAGCACATTAAGGGTTTGCTAACTCAAGTGCACCCAATTCAAGTGAAGAAAAAATGTTAGGATTGATAGGCTGGGTAGATAGTGTGAGGCTGCAGAAGTAAAGATGGTATTACCATTTGATTCATCAAGAGAAAGACCCATAGCATGTTTAAGTTGGCATCCTGGCAATTGGCTGGCAGTACAACAAGGAAGCATGACTAACTTCCCTTTCCTTTCCCCCAAGAAATCATCTAACTAACATTCCTCTAACAACCTTGAGATCTGCTCAAGTAATCCAGTTTCACTTCATTCCTTACTAAAACCAAGTTGACAATTGAGTCGACTTAGTGAAAATAAGCCACATTTCTTGTGTAAAAATTAATTTCTACATAATCCATTCATTTCCTTATGCTTGAGTTTCTAATCCATAAACTCAGCATCCCCACATCCCTGGTCATCTTTCAGAATTCATATTAACATCTAATTCTATTATATAGCTCCCTACAACCATGTTCCCTACCCCTACTCTAAAAGAGACTATATAAAAAGCCCTATAAATACTAAATATCCCACCCCTTGGCAATTATAGCCAAATAAACCAAATTTCGGAAAACAATAGGTCTATCTGGGGCCCACTGTTAGTCCCTCCGTGTTCACTCGGGATTTATTTGACTCTTGGTCAAATAAATAACCTTTTAACCCTTCTCCGCTCCCTTTTTTGGGTTTTATCAATATCCGATTGATAAATAGCCAAAACCCGACATTATGTTAAACCTTAATCCTATGTTTAAAACCACCCGCGGGCGTGATTATTTTATGAGTCAACGCGCGCGCATTTACTTTAAACTCCGAGATTTTTCTCCTCCTGTCTGCCATCGGATCTGCTCTCCCAGATCTGATGGCCCTCGTGCATATCGGGCATCCCCTTACGACAGTCCGTTAGCGCCCGATGTCCGCCAGTTTCACCGTCGTACACCGGGACGCGTGGCGTCTTCCTATTGCATCGGGCCGCCCCTGACGAATACCGCCTCCATACCAAAGGTGGTCCGATGCAGTTCAAAACCGCTCTCCTTCCTCCGTAATGCTAGTGCCATGTCACCTGCTGACGTCATCAACCTGCCACGGTGTCCACTGCCACATCAGCATCCTCGTCAGCTGCCACGTCATTATCCGTACCCGCTACCCGACAAAAAATACATCATGATGACGTCATCCTCAGAAAACGCCAAAAATCCCAAAAAGCGCCAAAATTCTTGAAAGTGAGTTAAAAGTCGTGAAAACGACTATTTTAGTTCATTTTTGTTTTTTACTGTGAAAGCAACGTGCATGCGGTTTCGGTTATTTTTACACTCCCAAGACTTCAGCGGCCAGCCAACCTGGAAATTCGGCTCCACAGTTCATCTCAGCAGCTCAATTCATCCTGTCAAGTGCCTCTTGCGTCCTCATAACAGGTATTTACCCAATTTTTACCCAAAACCTTGTTTTCATGCTTCTCTGCTAAAAAATCCAAATAAAGCTTGTTTTAGCTGATGAAACTACTCCCACTAGTCACCCATTACTCTACACCTATCATTTGAGCTGGTCATTCTCCACAGACTGAAACTCTGAGCCATTTTATTTTATGAACGGGTTATTCCTCCCCTCTGTTTGTTCATGGTCACCCGCGAAATACTAAAACCTGGGTTACTCAGCTGAGCTGCCCAACTATATTATGCTTCGCTGGTTCTAGCCTTTGTTCCTAAAAGGAAAATCCTGAGTTTCTTCTCTTATCTGCGAACTGGGGCTCCCCAGGAAAAATTCAGTCCTCCTCCTCTCAACATTGTGTCCAGTGCCCATTGGGCATCTAGTTTCAACACATTCTTGTTAAGGCGCCTAGCTAGAGTATTGTCACTCTTCAGCATTCCATAAACTCTGTATTATGTGGCCCATTCGAAAGCCAATTAATAGCTTGGCCTATCGTGCTGCTCGCAGAGGCTCAATTTCCCATCTTCGGTTGTTATCTCTCCTCTATTCCATTCCATCAAAGCAATACAAAACATGGAGGTCCCAGTTGCCCTGAATATTGCTCCTCTAAATGCCCCACACATGAATTTAGACTGGATACCTCTAGCCGACAAAGATTTCCATATTGAGGATATGAGGGGGCTTGAATGCCACCTTTTAACTGTTTTCCAATTCAAGAACAATTATAAAAATAATGTTGATCCCTTGGGAATTTGGCAATCGAGTATGCCCATCTATTACCTCACAGAAGTCAATGTGCTGCCTGATTTTATCCATCTCTGCCATTCTCGCTATGAGCACTCTTTAAGGGAAATCCTCAACCTAGATGGGTCAGTATTGTTCCATATCACTCCTCAATCTATTAATCAAATGCTGAATTATGAGCCTCCCCAGTCTTTGGTCCCTCTCACCCTAAAACATCTGATTGATAGCGGTCCAAGGCTTTCCAAAGCAGAGATACTAAGATTTAATCAGTTGTTCATGATACCGAGATATCAGAATGACCATCCTCCACCGTATCATCAGGCTTCATTCAATGAGATAGGCAGGCTCATGGTGGATATGATTTCCTACATCTTAGGATGTAAGATAGGGGAGTTTGTAGATGAGACAGTGTTCCAATTATTAGCCATATTTACTCCAGGGCAGCCCCCTGCCATCATGTATGACTATGCCACATTCATAGCCAACAAAATGCACGAGAAATTCATGATGATGGACAGGGAAATAGTCTTCAAATATACCTCTTACATTTATCATCTACTGCTTTTTTATCACCCTAATAGTTTCAAGGTCCCTCTCAGGAAATTTGATTCAAAAAGAGAGAGGAGATCTGTAGTCTTCTGGACTTCAGTCTTTCATATGGCCCAACACTCTCCCTATACATATTGTGAGTTTATTGATCTCTTCATATACCCATCTACTTTCTTATTATTGGAGACTCCTCCTCCCAGAATTACTGTCGAAATGCAAAGGATTTTGCATCTTTCCAAAGAATAAAGCATTGGGGATTGGTACTTTTACCAAAACCATACAGTTATCAGAATTTATGGGAGTGAGCTACCTCCCTATAAGCTGCCAAGATACGTTCCCATGAGGCTCTTTTCTCTAGAATATTTCAGACAATTCAGTCATGCTGACCTAATTCACTTCCATGGCAAAAATAAGAAAGCACAGTTGAAAATCAGAACTCAACTGGGTCCCTTTGTTTTCAACAAAAGGGAAGAAGCCTGGAAGGATGTAGATAAAATATTGAGAGAGGAGATGATGTTAAAACAAAGCTTCTATTGGTCACCATACGACCCCGAACACTTCATAAGCTTTAGGAGAGTTAAAAATAAGCTCTCAGGGTATGTGCACCAGCCAATCCCTCACATAGAGCAATGTGCAAATTTACCTGAATGGGTAGAAGGTTCTTTAGATGATGAACAAATTTCTAAAGAAGAAAAATTGGAGAAAGACATGAAGGAAGTTGAAAAGAGAATTGACCTGGAATGTGTTCCACAAGTCCCCTCCATACAGCCACAACCAGTGGGAGCGAGTACATCAACTGCTGCCTCACCACATCCAGCTAGGGAAGCCATATCAATAGTAGGAAAGGACAAGGAAATAGAGCATTAAGAGGGACATAGTACAATGGAGGAGCAGCCTTCTCTAAATCTGGAGAGAGACCAAGAACAAAGTTCCTCAACGAATGCAAAAGCACCTGAAATTCCTGTGCTACCGACTCCTTAACATGAGGAAAGAGGTAAAAAGAGGGACCAAGCAGAGAGTACACCTACAGGTACATCAACCGAGCAGCAGGGAGAGAAAAGGCAAAGGTTAAATCGCTATGTCGAAGAAGAGATCTCAGAGGAAACACTTGGAAACTTGAAAGGCGAGGGAACTTCAGGACAACAGATCCCTCCTATTTTTGAGACATTGGCTAGCTCCTTCCAGCAGGAGCGTGACGCACAACCAGGTGGGGAGGTTTCGTCCTCCAAACACCAAACACAAAGGGGTGCAGACATTAAAAGGGCTTTTACTGAAATCAAAGCTAGGAACGAACCAATAAGGTTCCAGCTTTATAATCAACTGTTAAAAATGGCCCCTACAAATCAACAGAGGCTGATGGCAGCCTATGACATGGAAGCAGGAAAAATAACTTTGTCATTTCAGACCCACCGTGCAGCAACCACAATCAGCGGAAGATTACATAAGAGCTAATCTAGAAGTCCTTTCTAAGGACATACACCCTATAGACTAGATTGAGCTGCATAAGCAGACAGGAGAAATGGTGTACTCAACTCTGGAAAATAAGGCTCTGATGGTTCATAGATTGCAGAGCTCCTTGTATAATACCTCTGCCCAGTTAGAGCTGGAGAAGGCCTCATCCTTGGCCAAAGATAACGGGATAAAATCCCTTGAGGAAATCATAATAGAGATGGGACATGACCCCAAAGATCCCAAGGGAACACAAGCCTTGATCAAGAAGAAGGAAGAGGATCTATCAGCCGTCAGAAAACAAATGAAATTACCGCCAACTCTTCATCCTCAGACTGCAGAAGTAGCACAGCAGAAAGAGATGGAGGATGTGTACACCTTTCTTATGAGAATGAATCAGAGAATACTGGACAAAGAGAAAACACTGGAAGAAGCTTTGCAAGGGAAACAACCTGAATTGTCTTCAAGGCCTCCTCCATTAATCCCAACGATCTCGGCTCCCCCTCCAGCAGTTACTACAACAGTACATCCACCAGCTTCAACTTCAGCAACAGATGTTTCAGCCACAACAACCACATCAACAACCACAGCAGCAGCCGCACAAGAGGCCAATTTGGGCATGGAGGCCATGTTGAAAGAGATTAAGGCCCTCGAAGTACAAAGGACAGAAATGAGGGAAACCAAAGAAAAGCTAGCTAAAATTGAAGCTAGCTATGATAAATCAAAAATTACAGTCGCTGAAAAAACCATGGAAATAAAAGCCCTAGAAAATAAAATAAATGCCTTGGAGAAAGACCTCACTCTCCATGCGACCCTCGCTCAAATCAAAACAATTTTATGGGATAATATTGGCAAGGCTCTCGTTGAGCAATGGACAGGAATTCAAACCATTTTTGATCAAATAGATTTGATGGTAATAGCTCAGTATGAAACTCAAAAGGCCATGGCATTATTGGCAGACAAGCCTGAGTTAGCCAATAGATTGATTCACTTTCTAAACACTCGTACTGGTGACCAGTTGACAGCACTTAATATTCAGAAGAGAACAGAGACCATTGTGAGAGTCAAAAAGGTACTAACCATGAGGAATTTTGTTTAGAAAATAGAAAGAAAGTGCCAAGAAATGTAAACAGAGGTACAGGCCTTCAGACAAAGGATGGCAGATTTACAAAGAAAAGGTTTACCCAGCCTGGTTACTAGCGCGGGAAAATTATTAAAGCAGGAGCAGTATGCATATAGACTACATACATATGTATAGAATCAGATCACTGCATCATCGAGCAACATAGAAGAAGCAACTCCTCTCACAGGGCAGAGTTTATACAATAAACTAGAAGATATATTTTACATTGAACATGAAATCAAGCATCTCTTTCCAGTCTGGCCCAATTATTATACATATACATAAGCTGACGAGACCCTATTCAAACTAAGGAAACACCATTTACCGCCAGAAGATTGGTGGCAAAGCCTGCTTCAGATTCTACAGTAATTTGATTTTCTGCATATTCTTCCCTCTACAAGCAAACTTCATTGCAAAATTTTGCTATCGGGAAAGTTCAAAGCTAACAACAGATGGAATTGGCGCGGAAAAGTGTTTGGAAAAGATAAACAGGTGGCAGGTAACAACACACCCAGAACAACTCATCAGCATGGTGCTCATCAACCGATTCTTTTTAGTAGAAGAGTCAATAACAATCAGGACACCTATAGCAGCTGATCAGACGCATTTACTTTCTCAGTTATTATTGTGCAATCTTTTCTTCATAAATAGTTATTAAGCATGTCAGAGTAGCTGGACACAGTTATGTCCAGATATTTTCCCAATGGGATATTTTGTAAATGACTTCTATATATTCTGCGAAGGCAGATGTATTAAGGGTTGGTTGTTCTTTATAATTTTGGGTTGATAGGCTCTGAGGGAGACTCGCACTGTATGCTGGAAAATTTTCTTTTTTTTTTTTCTTTTCAGAACATAATACAACAACCGATTTTTTGAAAAAAATAAAAATAAATACCTTCTCGTCATCTTGGAGGAGAATACTATGTTGTTGGTTGAAATACCCCTTTCTCCTAGACTATATAAGACTATAATACAAGTTATGTACCAGGAGGACCACGTTATCCTAGTCTATAACAGGTTGTTCCTTTAATTTAACTTTTGTTACCAAAAGTCTCACAGAGGAATTTTCAACTCAAAAATAACTACCTAAGAAAAAATTAAGAAACTAATAAAATAATGCCATGTAAATAATTTTTTAATATATCATTTTTATTATTATTTTACCCAAATTACCCAAATAAATGTCACATTTATCAAAATAGCTGTATATGTATTTTACATTTAAATTAATATATTAGCACAAGATTTAATAAAATTTAAATTAGAAAAGCAAATTCAAATTTTAAAGGAAACTTAAATCTAAATTTAAATTAACCAAATAAACATAAATTTTATCAAAAATAACCATCTAAATGTATTTTATATTGAAATTAATTTATTAGCACAAGATTTAATCAAATCTAAATTTAAAATGAAAATTTAAAATTTAAATTGAACTTACTCAAATAAATGCACTTTTATCAAAATAACCATATATTTATATTTTATGTTTAAATTAATTTATCAATACAAGATTTAATGAAATTTAAATTAGGAAAGTAAATTTAAAATTTAAATTAACTTTAAGATTTAGGATTTTATATTTAAATTTATTTATTTAATAACCCATGATTTACCCTTCATTAAATAATCTCGATATTCTAACTTTATAGATTAAGATATTAATTTTGTTTTTAATATTTAATATAGTTTGGGGTCACTTGAGCACCTTTCACACTTAAATTAGGAAAGTTACATTATTAAAAAAAAAATCCAGTGCCTAGTCACACGTGTATGTCTTTTAAATTTTAAAGGATTTTGATTGGCTTACACATTATGACATGGAAATTCAATGTTAACATTTTAAAATGAAAATTCCTTTAATACTCAGTCATGAGGAAAAAAGCTTGAGTTATCTAGAATTTGACACTCTTGTTCACTTTCAGAAACTCATATGGTGGAATGTGATCTCTTTATCATCATCTTTAGATTTTTCCTTAAAAATAAAAACATACAAAAGTGGGAAAGAGCCATAAAGCATGGGGAAGCTTTTTCCTAAGCACAAAGGCATATAAAAAGTAGAAAAGGCCATTTTATATAAGGAAACATTATTCACCCAAAATATTTTTCCAAAATTGAACTAAGGAGGAATTTGGGAAATCTTCATAGCCTTCACTTTCCTATATATTGGAGGCTTGGTCTTGGAGAAAAGGATGGGAATTCGTTTATTGTCACGCTGCTACTGAGATCTATCTTGAGAGGGAGAGTTTTGGATCTAGGAGTTGGGGGAGGTGCTGCTGAAATTGCATCTGATGGTTGTAACTTTCCTCCAACTCCTTTATTAATATAGATCGGTTGTTCTTCCTTCCATACGCTACTATTCATTCTTTACTTATCCTATTTAACTAATGAATGTATGAGAGTTTGGTTTATGTTTATTTATTCAGTAATATTTATATGTTTATGATAGTTTCAATTATCAAGATATTATGTTGTGAAGATTTCTTTGTTTTCTCTCTTATGTGTAGGACCACAATTTGGAGCTAGCTAGGAGCGCTTCCTACCTACACTAAAAACTCTAACAAAAACTCCAACAAGACTTGCATGAGAGGACTCACAGGAATTCATTCTATTTTTCTTAATCTATACTCTACATATTGATCTACTAAGAATCCCGAGCCTTAGAACAACCTTTTTCCTAATCGGTTTGTCCTAGATTTTCGGGATAATTGAGAGGGTTTTATGTTCATCTAACTGTGCATTAAATCATACAACAAAATGATATTTAGAAATTGTAATATATTTCATTATGTAATTGAAATTAGTAAAATGAACCCATAAAAGGGGTCAAATTTAGGAGTAGAATTGGATGTTAAACTAACAATGAAAACAAGATGCAAACAATGTCACAAAAAGGGTTTTAAAGTAGAATTAAAAAAGGGTGAAATAGTAGACACAAAGAAGGGAACAAAATAGGGCATACAAAAAGATACCAAATTGGAGGCAAACAAGGATGCAAAAATGGACACCAAAATGAGGATGCAAAGAATGGTGTAAAATTAAGATGCAAAATTGGGTGCAAAAAGGATGTAAGAAAAGGCACAAAACAAGATGAAAATTTGGGTGCAAAAAGGATGTAAGAAAAGACAAAACAAGATGAAAAATGGGACTAAAAAATGGTGAAACTAAGGATGCCAAAAATTATGCACAACTAGATGAAAATTCAAAATAAAATCTAGGTGCAAAATGAGAAGCAAATGTGGAAACAAAATGTGGCAGAAAAAATGATGCAAATTTGAATACCAAAAAGGATGAAAAATTAGACACCAAAAAAGATGCAAACTTGGACATAAAAAATGGTAAAAATTTGGACACAAAAGTAGAAAGAATGGTGAAAAAATGGGCATAAAAATGGCTCAACTTTGGATGCAAAATGAGGTGGAACAAATGATTCAAAACTTGAACAAAAACAAATGCAAAAGTAGATGAAAAAAATGGCTCCAAATTGAACGTTATTAGACACAAAATGGGATTCAAAGGTGGATGTAACACATGGTTCAACATAGGATGAAAATTCAGATACTCAAAAGGATGCAAAATTGAATGCAAGAAATGGTGTTAAAAATGATGCTAAATTGGATGCAACAAATGATGCGAAATAGGATGAAAAATAGGGAGACAAATGAAATGAAAAAGTGGATGAAAAAAATGGATGCAAAATTTGGCACTAAATTAGATTCAACATATAGTGCCAAATTAGATGCAAAAAATGGTGTAAAAAAAGTAAAAAAAAATTGGCACAAAAATAGATGTAAAAATAAGTACAAAATTAGAAGCAAAAAATGGCATAAGAAATGGATGCAAAAAAAGGCACTAAATCAGATGCAAAAGATGGTGTAAAACTCGATGCAAATTCTAATACAAAACTACAAGCAAAGAATGGCACAAAATAGGAAGCAAAAAATGATGCAAAAATAGATGCAAAAAATGGCACAAAACTAGAAGCAAAACCTGTTGTAAAACCAAATGCAAATCTTGGAGCAACATATGATGAAAAAATGATGCAAAATTTGGCGTAAAAAAAGATGCAAAATTTGGCGCAAAAAATGATGCTTTAAAAATTGTACAATAGAGCCAGATTTAGCACCAGGCTACTCATCCCAATGGAGAAACAAATACACTAAAATCTGGTGCTAAATCTAGCGTAAATTGCTTGTTTTGTTTTAGTGGGATGAACCTGAACCTAAAGGTCATGTCCCCTGGGTGGTGAGATGTAGAGCGGAGGAATTTCCTAGGCCGAGTTTTGTGTTGAGCTACAGGCGCCGAGTCGAGGAGGAAGGTGAGTGAGCTATAGGGGCTACCTCGAGTTGGTTGGGGGAGCCGCCCGCGGTTTCCAAATTCCTCCATTTCCAATTGGAAATTGCATTAACTCTCCATGGCGACAATTCTGTTAGGAAATTAATGCAGAGCGGTGGAAAGAGAGTGTCAGAGCTAGGGGAGGGTGGCGGAGGGCGAAGGGATTGCCGACGGCCGAAGCCAGATGTTTTTCCGGGCGGTGACGGAAACCAGGCAATTCCTCTGGCTAGGTAGATTACTCCATGACTCTAAACTTTGGCGAGGATGAACGTATAGATACGTCAATGATCACATCCCTTATTGCCTAGTTGCTTGCGGAAAGGTCAAACCAGCGCTTTTCAGAAACTCTGAACCACATTTTAGTCAACGACATTAAGGTGTGCAAAGGAAGTTTGATGGTGGGAGCTCTTAGGAGAGCTAGTTCAACCTCTCTACAAGCAATTGGGCAACAAGGGATGCGATCACCGATGTATCTGTACATTCATCCCCACCATCCTTTGAACGTACAAAATAAAAAGGGATGCCTAGATGCCATGGGATGAAGAGCCATGAGGGATGGGGATGGGGATGGGTGGATGGCCTCCATAGATGGGGACTGGATGTACTTACTGAGCATTAAAGCATGAATGACTATACAAATATTGGTTACCAAGGGGGATTGGATGTAGATAGTGAACATTAATGGATGAATAGCTACAAAATTATTGGTTGCCAAGAAGCGATGTCAATATCACACACATTCCAAGAAGCCATGTCAATATCACATTCCAAGAACATTCACTGTGACAACAAAACATACATACAATTATTATCATTTTGAAGGAAATCAAGAAAACAAATCTCAAACATATGAATCATTGTCAGACATCACATCTCCAAGTCCAAGAATCTTGGTATCAAATTTACAATTTTGAAGGAAAGCAAGAAAACAACTCTGAGACATATGAATCAATGTCAGACATCACATCTCCAAGTCCAAGAATCTTGGTAGCAAATTTACATGCAATTGTAGTAGTCTATAGCTGTAAATTTTTGGAGTTGAGAGTATTGGTGATACATACATGCCATGACATGTATCAGCTGGTTATACATATATGCCATGACATGTATTGGAGAGTACCTACAACTTTTGCTCAACTTTCCTATGTTCTGGTCCCTGAACTGTCCACCATCTCCATCAACTAAGAAAATCCGCCACCACCATCCTGACCATTTTGTCCTGTCCATCATGCATGCAATTAAATCCTGGATCATCGACCGAATTTGAAGTTTATAGACTACTATAATTCACAGTCGAATTTGAAACTTATAAACTACTCCAATTGTATGTATAAACTATACTTGCGAATTTTCGGATTCAAGGGCTAGTGCTATGCTGAAAATTCAAATTTAAATTTCAAATTCAGTCATTGATCCATGCTTTAATTGCGTGGTGGATAGGACATGACAACATGGTCTAGGCAGGACAATGGGAGCAGAGTCTCTTAGTTGATTTTGATGGTAAACTGTATCGGGCCTATTTGAGCAGTCATCGGAAAGTTGAGCAAAGTTATGGGTACTCTCTATATCACTATCTATACCTTGGTCACGTCAACTCCAAAACTTGGTCAGTATAAACTAATGTTAGACATAAGAATTAGAAAAATAGTTTTTAAGCCATAAGAATCGATGTCAGTACCTTGAGAGCAAAGGACTTGCAACCTTCGGGCACCTCTAGGACACGGATCATGTACTCCTTATTCCGGTTGGAGGGATCAAAGCAGGCGTAATGCCTTCGCACGCGCTCAACCAATTCTTTGTCCACCTTCTCGACTCGTCAATGATGACCTTGATGGAGTCGAAGAGAGAACATATATCCTAGCAGAAGAACCGTACTCGGTGCCGACTTTCGTTGTCGGAAACGTTGAAGTTGAAATCTGAGACCGATTCTAGTAGCGTCTTGGTCTCTCCATTTTCCCACATCCACGTCAGCCAACGGGTGAAGGATTCCCTCAGAACGACCAACACCGCTGGGCTGCCTGCTGTGTGTTTTGGAGTGGTGAGGATTCACTTGTTGAGTTGTTGAGTGGTGGGCTAGTCGCCCTCCAAGGCTATGAGGTTGACACCGTGCTGGGATATTAGGAGCTCTGAGATGTTGCGGTGCCATTCATAGAATTCATGAAACCGATGAATGTAGTGGGAAGACAAATCCATGGTTATTTTCCCCTTTGGTTTTACTATCTCATTCTCCAAGATTCCCATTAAATTTCCTTCCTATAAATTGTTTCTTGAAAATCAAATTTTGAAATACAAACTAGGCTTTGACTAATTGTTATTCACTCTCTTGAAAATATCCTAAATAACAAGAATTCTAGTATACAAACCCACAAAAATAATTTCATCTTGAAAGACAACTTAGCATCTCTCATTGTGATCTCAATAAGAGTCATCACCTCCTCAATGAATCAAAGAAAAACTCTTGAAAGTTAACCCGTGTAACAGTTGGGACCATTTGAAGTGGTTATAATGAATGCTAGATTTCTTATTGGGACCATTTTTAGTGATTATAATGAATGGTAGATTACTCATTGGTTGCATGAGTGATAGTACTTTAATCTTATCCTTATTTCTAGTTTCAACTAGAGGTTGAAAAGCTTGTTTTTTTTTCAAGAAGTAGATTCCCTCCTATCACTTAATGTTTGATCTATGAAGTCAACAATTTTCAATTGAGGTGCAACTCTATTTGAAACCATGCAACCATTGTGGGACACACATTGACTATGGGTATTTCCAAAATTCTCCTTCATATTTGGCATGAAGACATAGCATTGTCTCAACCTTATTTGCAAACATGCAACCACATTGACTATGGGTATTTCCAAAATTCTCCTTCATATTTGGCATGAAGACATAGCATTGTCTTAACCCTATTTGCAACCATGTGACCACACCATTGTGGGACACAGATTTACTACGGGTATTCCCAAAATTAAGCAACCATTGTGGGACACACATCGACTATGGGTATTCCAAAAATTCTCCATATTTGGCATGAAGACATTTCATTGTCTTAATCCTATTTGCAACCATTGTGGGACACACATCGACTATGGGTATTCCCAAAATTCTCCTTCATATTTGGCATGAAGGCATAGCATTGTCTTAGTGACACTTCCCAAGTATTGTGGTCAATTGAATGAAAGAAACTTCTTCAAAGAATAATTTTGAGCCTGACTCCCTGTTAGCATTTTAAATTTTTTTGTTCATACCAAATCCAAGATACAAAATAAAAACAATTGAGGCCCATTTACATCGTCGAGAGGATTACATTTTGACACTCAATTCACCTTGGATGAATCACTTCTTGGAAATGACATTTATTAGTCAAGAATATATACTGATCGTATTGTAGAATTCATTCTTCAATATTGACACATATTGTAGTAAAGAGATTTTCATCTTCTCACATTGTATCTAACAGAGGGAATTGTACTCAGCTACTAGTTTAATTGTCATATAAAGCAATCCTAAGCCACAAAAACAATTAAAGTTAGCATCCCGCTAGAGACCATAGCTAAAGTAAAAGTTGTAGTGAGATATAAACTCATGTTCCATGAGAACCATTTGGTTTGTCATTCTCCTTAAACCATCACTCAATAGAAAACATTACTTCTATTAGACTTCAATTTGGTTTGTAATTCTCCTTAAACCATCACTCAATAGAAAACATTATTTCTATTAGACTTCAATTTGTGGTCATGTTTAAACTACCATCTCCAAAATTTATGGTAATTTTTAAATTACAAACATTACTTCTATTAGACTTCAATTTGTGGTCATGTTTAAACTACCATCTCCAAAATTTATGGTAATGTTTAAATTACAATGTGAAAACTACCATCTCCAAAATTTATGGCAATGTTTAAATCACAATTGAAAACACTTCCATTTTATAGAGGAAGTCAACTTTTACTTTAAGACAACTTTCTCCAAAATTTATGATAATGTTTAAATTACAAACATTACTTCTATTAAATTTAAATTTGTGGTCATGTTTAAATTACAATTTCCAAAATTTATGGTAATGTTTAAATTACAATGTGAAAACACTTCCATTTTGTAGAGGAAGTCAAATTTTACTTTAAGACAAGTTTTAAAGCTAGGAGTCTTAAAGTTAGTAGCCTTAGCTAAACTATCAACAATAGTAGACTTCAATTTGTGATCATGTTTAAACTACCATCTCCAATAGTAAACTTCAATTTGTGGTCATGTTTAAACTACCATCTACAAAAGTTATAGTAATGTTTAAATTACAATGTGAAAACACTTCCATTTTGTAAGAAGAAGTCAACTTTCTCTAATAATAGACTTCAATTTGTGGTCATGTTTAAACTACCATCTCAAAAAGTCATAATAATGTTTGAAAAAGTCAACTTTTACAACAAGTTTTAAAGTTAGGAGTCTTAAAGTCAGTGGTCTTAGTTAAACTATCAACCATAGAAGACTTTGACTTTAAAGTTAGGAGACTTTGACTTTAAAGTTAGGAGTCTTAAAGTTAGTAAAGTCAGGAATCTTAAAGTTAGTAGTCTTAATTAAACTATCAACCATAGAAGACTTTGACTTCCAATTGTGTTACTGATGTGTTTAATTAAACTATCAACCATGGAAGACTTTGACTTCCAATTGTGCTACTGATGTGTTTTGTAATCTTATTTAAAGCACATATCAAAAAACGCATTTTTCCACTATTATTCACTTTATATTCTTAAAGTCCCATACATTTCTGAAGGAGGGAATGTTGAAAACATAAAACATAATTCTTAAGTATTATGATTATTCACTTTTGAGAAGGATAAAAACCAATGAATGTGAAAAGTCTTGAAAAAATTAATTGAAATATAAAACCAAAAACCATAAAATCGTATTTGTATATGCATCTTTAAAAAAACCATAAAATTGTATTTGTATATGTATTGTGAAAATAATATGTATTGCACATTTATCTATCTCCCATATATTTTAGTATATGTTATAACAAAAATGAAGTCTCTTGGTATTTTTGTTTTTAAATTATAAGTGTAGTCTTCACAGATCTACTACACATGGTTATTGTAATTCAGAAAATATTTTTAAATTGTAAATGAAATGCCCATAGATCTACCTATAGCATGACATAGTTATTATAATTCCATGTGTATTAAAATTTAATCTAAACAAAATTTGTTTTTAAATTATAAATGCAGTCTTCATAAATCTGCACATTATAGTTTCTCTTTTTACTTAAGTATGAGTATAATATTTAAATTATAAATATCAGTATAATATTTAAATATATTTTTTAATTTTTTAACACTGAAATTTCTCTGAATCTGCACATATATGAAGCTATAGTTTCTCTAACTATGAATATAATATTTAAAAGATTCATAGATGTGATAGTTATATAAAGCTATAGTTTCTCTAACTATTAGTATAATATTTAAATTATTTTATAATTGTTTGGTATTGGCATAGTTTCTCTCTTTACTTAAGTATGAGTATAATATGTAAATTATTTTACAATTCTTTAGTACTCAAATTTTTCTGTTTACTGAGATTATTTGAAATTAAATTATTTGAAATTAATTTATATCATGAGTGTAATTATACAATTATTTTATAGAGTTCTCTATTTACTAATGTTTGTTTTTAAAAATTATAAGTGCAGTGTTCATAGTTTACTTAACTATGAGTATAATATTTAAATTATTTTACAATTCTTTAATACTGAAATTTCTCTGTTTACTGAGATTATTTGAAATTAACTTATATCATGAGTGTAATCGTTTTAAATTATTTTCAGAGTTCTTTATTTACTCATGTTTTTTTTTTAAATTATAAGTGCAGTGTTCACAATTTACTTAACTATGAGTATAATACTTAAATTAATATTTAAATTATTTTAATTCTTTAGTACTGAAATTTCTATGTTTATTGAGATTATTTGAAATTAACTTCTATTATCAGTGTAATCGTTCAATTATTTTATAGAGTTCTCTATTGACTAATGTTTTGTTTTTAAATTACTAATATTTGTT
This sequence comes from Pinus taeda, assembly GCA_000404065.3. Taxonomy (NCBI): domain Eukaryota; kingdom Viridiplantae; phylum Streptophyta; class Pinopsida; order Pinales; family Pinaceae; genus Pinus; species Pinus taeda. Next base: position 54,995 of record APFE030500770.1, on the reverse strand, counting down.
TTTAAACTATAAGTGCAGTGTTCATAGATGCAAATTATAAGTAAAATTAACCATATCAGTAAAATGGCTTCGCTTTTAAAGTTGAAGCGAGAGATCTTGTGTTTTTTAATTTCAATTTTACTGATATTGAAATTAAAAGCATACGAGTAAAATGGGTTCGCTTCATATATATATATATATTAAAACCATAACGACTGAATATTTACTGAACAGAAATTAAAAACATAACGAGTGGATAGATACTCAACTTGAGATTAAAACATCCTTTGGAAAAAACAAACTGAAAGTAAAACAGATTGGATGAGTCCAATCAACCTAACTGATGATTAAACCAGATTGGATGAGTCGAATTTGATGACGAGCTGTGGTCCCGTTTCTGGAAACAAGGGAGCCAAAGGCACAGTACCTATTGAAGGGAGTGCATAAATCCGTTCAACCTAGCGGATGAATATTTACACGATTCTTTCGAATTTGATGATAACCACTTCCAGAAACAAGGCAGCTAACGGAAATTTACCTACTAAGATAGCAGCTACTCTATAGTGAACACTAAAATAGTTCCCAAGTGGCCTAGACCGTGCAAACTGTGGAGAGTGGATAATGAACGCGGTCTCATCCGAGCTTCCAATCTTTTTTATAGATTGATTGACAGACGAGAATAATACATATCAGACTCCGCTAGGCCAAGCCTCTGATATTTTCATTGGACTGAGATGGGAAGGTAGAGGCTCCAATGCCTTGGACTGATTAAAAAATACGAAAGCATCGTACCTACCAGAGAGACTCGTAGGCACATAGTTCCCCCTCTCCTTTTCGGGATTATACACAACGCCTATAGCCCGGTATCCTCTCACCTTCGCCAACAGCCCGGTGTCCTCTCACCTTCGCCAGCGTCTTATTCCCCTCTACCTCCTCTCCCTCTCGAGCGATAACGTAGAAATGGTTATTACCACTCGTGCCTGCCGCTATGTGAAAGATGTCCTCGTAGCTCCCTTCCCACGCAGGCGGCACGGGCATTATCACACCCCCAATCTTTTTTTTCTATTGGGCTGGTGCGGCACCACCATGCATACTATTTATTCAATAATTATGCATATGGACTACACCTTCTCACATTAACATACTTAATTCAACTTCTTCAATTAAGTAAAAACATTAAATCTTCATAACCGATCACAACCAATATAATTAATATGCAATGTAAAACCAAACACATAACATTGACACACAATTATAATGGGAGGGGAAACTCCCGAACGAGTTCGCCCACAATATTTTTATTATGCTTTCAAGTATTACAAGACAAGTGCGTCGGGCGTAGAACCCACGGCAAGCACTTAGTTTTTGTCTACAACAGGCGTAGAACAACCTTAAACTTTATACCCCCTTCTACAACCAAGTACGCACCACCGTTGTGCGACTTTGTATTAAGTACGACATAAATCTGTCTTACGTCTTTGTCGTTTCGGCCTCCCTGCCCAGCTTGCCTGATAACCGAACTACGCCTCTTTATTACTGCGCATAACCTTAAGAACTGCGCCCTTCTCCTTTTCGTTCAAGACTTGAGTCGAGTGATCGATGTGCTAATGAGCCTCAGCGCTCGCCTTTATATATGTTTTCCAACACGATTTGGAGGGGTGTCAGTTGTGCAGGCCGACCCCCACAATTATATTATAACGCCCCTTCTTTTCATCAAAGCCGACGCTCGTTTAAATCGAACTGCCATGTTTATCCTTTTGGCGGGTCGGCCTTTGCTATGGGCAAAGCCGCCCACGCCAAAGGTATAACCTTTCGGCCTTGTCCCACATTGTAATATTCTGCTCGTCGCTCGCTCGAACCTATGCTGCCTCCGTCGCCCGAACTTATGCTACCATCCGCCCGTCGTTCGACTCGCTGCCTGCCTTTGTTCAGTCTTCATTGTCGCCATCACCTGAGCTTGTGTCGCACGAACAGATCATCGGGCGCACCCGTGTGCAACCCACCGCCAACGCCATACCAAACTGTATTGCCGCACAACGTTTGCCAGGGCGAGTGGGCGTACCTTGTGTGCAGCCCACCGCCAATTGTTATGTACAGACTGCTGCCTTAATCGTTTATAGTCCGCTAACATCGCACCAACCCGTATGTCCTGCACGATGTTTGCCGGGGTGGGTGGGCGTGCCCGTGCACAGCCCACCGCCGGATGTCGGCACAGCCCACCGCCGGATGTCGTTGTGTCTCCGTTGCACGATCATCAACCGCCGATACACATATCTCCGCAAGTCGACGTCGGGTGGGCAGGCGCACTTCGTGCACCACCTTGCCCACGTCTCAACCTGTAACTTGAACGCGCTGCCAACCCGTGTTGATGGTTCCATTCAGGTTTTCCGCCCCTCGGGCGCGGGTCGCCCTCGGGTCGCCCGCCCGTCGTGCGCGGGCCGCCCGTTCCATCCATCTACCCGTTTTGCCATAACGCCTCGTGTAGCCTCACCCGGTACCTGTTCACCGCGCCCGGGTCGTGCCCACTACCGAATGAAGGTATATTTTCCCGTCGTGCGGGGCGCCCTCCCGTCGTGCGGGGTGCCCGCCCACCGTCGCATGTCCGCCCGGTTTGCCAGGGCGTTACATCCTCCTCCACCTGAAAACGTTGTCGTCCCGACAACACTTCATCCTGGCAGCTCCCTACCAAGATCATCGGCAACCATAATGTAGACTCCTCCATAAACGATCCTGCCGCCATGACGTTACCAAACTGCCCATGTATTTTGTCAAGTGTTACACACCTTGACTATGTGTCAACACTTACTTTTACGATCCCATGCCCAGGTCCATGGAAACCCCATCTTTCTGCCGCATGTTGGGATCATCACACCTGCTCAATTATGCCGAGGGCCCACTGCCTTGAGTAGCCAACAATGAGCCCATCCTCCATGTCATCTAAGAAGATAGAAAGGGAGATGAGCCGGGTGGCTCTCCCTTACTAATCAGTTCGATCCATCTGTCTGGATCCTTAACCTCCATCCGCTGTAGATATGCTTCCCGACCTTCCTTCTGCATGTTCGGTCTCACATACACATCGTCCTCATCGTCATCATCTTCTACCATCTCTAGCCTTCTTGATAAGTCCAAGATGCTATATGAGAGCGATTGGATGACCAGTGCTTGTTCTGCAAGCTTTGTCTCCATGGTAGACAACCACTTGTTCATTTTTTCCTTGTCCTCCATCTGCATACGTCCTAGTTTATGATCAGGCTTTGTTACACCCACAGTAGGAACACCGATGGGCACATCCTCCCTTCCATCATAAATGAAGAGCTTCCTCAGATGTGGCACTACCATAGCTTTGAATTTCTTCATGAATTCCATCCCCAATACAGCCTCATAGTCATCAATATGTACTATGGTGAAGTCCACTTTTCCGAACCACTCACCAAGTCTGGTGTCCACCTTTTCATCTATGCCAAGGATCGCCGTCGGGGGAGAGTTTACGATCTTCATATGTGCCTCCACTGGCACAAATTTTAGCCCAAGTCTCCTTACGGTGTCTTCGCTCATAAAATTGTGTGAAGCTCCGCTGTCAACCATCGTGAGTACTTCCGCTCCACCAATCTTCATGTGCACATATTCCAGTCTGTTTCTTTCCATATTCCTCCTAGAAGTTACTTCCGTAGTGGCAGAGGCTCCGAGGATCTGCATCATCCCTACAGAATCATTGTCCTCTTCCTCTTCTTGCGCAGCAGCGGCCACTTTTGGTTTAGAAGGGAAATTCTTAACCATATGTGGCCCTGCACATAACCAGCACTTCACAGGTTTCTTCTCCTTCGGAGCATTATCCGACTTTGAAGCATCTTCCTTTTTCTTTTCTTTTGGCTTATCAGACTTCTTTTTCTCATTAGAAGTCTCATCGTAATGATCCACTAATCTGTCAACCGCAGCGAAGGCCTCTTCAAGCGTCCTAATTTTCTGCCTCTTCACCTCATTACGAGCCCAAGGCTTCAACCCAATAATAAAATTGAAAACCTTGTCTGTCTCGGCCATGTCGGGAAGTTCCAGCACTGCGCTTGAATAATCTTGCTGATAGGTTTGTAAGCTCCCAGTTTGTTTGATGAACTTAATCTTTGTCCTTGCCTCCCACGTTTCATCTTGAGGACTGAAATGGCACTGCAAGGCTTTCTTCATGTCCTCCCACGAAGTGATTTCGTTAGCACTACCATTGGCAATCTGATCGGCCCTCCTTCTCCACCACATCTTGGCATCATTAGTTAGGAACTAGGCGGCTACCTTGACTTGTGCCTCTCCTGTAGGTAGGTTCAACCGTTCTAGGTACTGCTCCATGTCCCACAAGAAGTTGCCAAGAACCTTTGCGCTCCTTGTGCCGTCATAAGACTCCAGTTCCTTGACCTTTACATGGGGCACTCCTCCACCCGAGCTGTGCCTCACGACCCTTTTTAATACCGCAATCTCATCTTGGGCTTCCTCAAGAGCTTTGTTTGTTTTGTCAAAAGTCCCCTTCAAGCTCACAATCTCTGCGAGACCCTGATCCCTTGATTCCTCGACCTCTTTGACCCTTCCTTCAAGCTGTGTACACAAGAAATCAGTGTACTCGAATTGTGTCTTGAGCTCATCATGCTACGTCCGAAGTTCTTCAAGTTCTTCTTTGACCTTTGAGATGGTCTCCCGTTCCTTGCTAAATGAACCCACCTCTTGGTTCCAAGAGTTCTCCAAAGTCTCCATCCTCCCGATTACCTTTTCTATGAACTCAAGGGTCATATCACTTACCGCGTCCTTCATCGTATGGCTAGAACTGGCTTGAGAGTTAGCTGCCATCTTCTTGTTCTTTTGTGACCTGGTGTCGACCATTCACCGTCTTCTCCAAATCACCTGCAAAATCTTGCCGAGCAACCCTGCTCTGATACCGCCTGTCACGCCCCCAATCTTTTTTTTCTATTGGGCGGGTGCGGCATCACCGTGCATACTATTTATTCGATAATTATGCATATGGACTACGCCTTCTCACATTAACATACTTAATTCAACTTCTTCAATTAAGTAAAAACATTAAATCTTCATAACCGATCACAACCAATATAATTAATATGCAATGTAAAACCGAACACATAACATTCACACACAATTATAATGGGAGGGGCAACTCCCGAACGAGTTCGCTCACAATATTTTTACTATGCTTTCAAGTATTACAAGACAAGTGCGTCGAGCGTATAACCCACGGCCAGCACTTATTTTTTGTGTACAACAGGCATAGAACAGCCTTAAACTTTATACCCCCTTCTACAACCAAGTACGCACCACCGTTGTGCGACTTCGTATTAAGTCCGGCATAAATCTGTCTTACGTCTTTGTCATTTCGGCCTCCCTGCCGAGCTTGCCCGATAACCGAACTGCGCCTCTTTATTACTGCGCATAACCTTAAGAACTGCACCCTTCTCCTTTTCCTTCAAGACTTGAGTCGAGTGATCGATGTGCTAATGAGCCTCAGCGCTCGCCTTTATATATGTTTGCCAACACGATTTGGATGGGTGTCGGTTGTGCAGGCCGACCCCCACAATTATATTATAACGCCCCTTCTTTTCATCAAAACTGACGCTCGTTTAGATCGAACCGCCATGTTTATCCTTTTGGTGGGTCGGCCTTTGCTATGGGCAAATCCGCCCACGCCAAAGGTATAACCTTTCGGCCTTGTCCCGCATTGTAATATTCTTCCCGTCACTCGCTCGAACCTATGCTGCCTCCGTCGCCCGAACTTATGCTACCATCCGCCCGTCGTTCGACTTGCTGCCTGCCTTCGTTCGGTCTTCGTTGCCGCCATCACCCGAGCTTGTGTCGCACAAACAGATCATCAGGCGCACCCGTGTGTAGCCCACCGTCAATGCCATACCAACCTGTATTGTCGCACGACGTTTGCCAGGGCGGGTGGGCGCACCTTGCGTGCATCCCACCGCCAATTGTTATGTACAGACTGTTGCCTTAATCATTTACAGTCTGCCAACATCGCACCAACCCGTATGTCTTGCACGATGTTTGTCGGGGCGGGTGGGCGTGCCCGTGCACAGCCCACCGCCAGATGTCGTTATGTCTCTGCTGCACGATCATCAACCGCCGATACACATATCTCCGCAAGTCGACGTCGGGTGGGCGAGCGCACTTCGTGCAACGCCTTGCCCACGTCTCAACCTGTAACTTGAACACGCTTCCAACCCGTGTTGATGCTTCCGTTCAGGTCGTCCGCCCCTCGGGCGCGGGTCGCCCGCCCGTCGTGCGCGGGGCGCCCGTTCCATCCATCAACCCTTTTTGCCATAACGCCTCGTGTAGCCTCACGCAGTACCTGTTCACCGCGCCCGATTCATGCCCACTACCGAATGAAGGTATGTTTGCCCATCGTTCGGGGTGGCCGCCTGTTGTGCGGGGTGCTCGCCCACCGTCGCATGTCCGCCCGGTTTGCCAGGGTGTTACAGGCATGCTCTGGACCGAGCCACCCCATTTGTCGGAAGCGATGACGGAGCCCTGGTAGGAGCCGAAGCCGACAAGGGCCACGGCTTCTTGCCCATATTTCTGCCTGACAAGGCCGCCCAGATTGACCTCCCCGAAGTTGACCATTGTGATTGCCCTGTAATCTCCGACATGCATGTTGTGAGCCCACACGATCGCCTTCCCACCTAGCCATCGGTCCTAGTAGAAAGGCCAGCGTGTCCATCATGTGATTGTCCTGTACGTTCCACGACTTCCGGTGCCCAAATAGCACCGCCCTGTAATACTCATTGGCATCGCTCACGATCTTCGCATTCTGCTGGATATCGAACACTTCCTCCTCCGTGGCATTGTCCATTTGCCGACAAGCACATCTCGAAGAACCTTGATAGTGACATCACATATACATACAATTATTCTAAAGAAAATAGAAAAAACAGCAGTCAGACAAAAAATAGAGATCACCAAAAATAGAGACCAGCAACATACAGTTATTCTAAAGAAAATACAGAAAACAACAGTCAGACATAAGAAAATAGAGATACCAAAAATAGAGACCAGCAATATGAGACCACCAACATTTATGTAGCTATTAATCTATTAATGCTCATTGAGTACATCGAATCCCCATTGAGCACATCAAATTCCCATCTAGAGCGGCCATCCACCCATCACCATTCCTCATTGATCCCATGGCATCCAGAAATGGTAAATTGAAATTGAAGGATGGCGCTGATGAATGTACAAATAAGTGGGCGATTGCATAGCTTAACTCCATAGCTATGCGACCGTCATCTATACCTTCATAGTCGCCATCCTTTCAACAATTTTATGAACGTTATCTATACTTTCATACTCGCCATCCTTTCAACCTATAAAAATGTTGAGAGATGCCCTGATGCCATGGGATGGAGACCCACGAGGGCCTCCATAGATAGGGAGATACTCGCCATCCTTTCACCATATAAAAAATTAGAAGGATGCCCTGATGCCATGGGATGGAGAACCAAGAGGGATGTGGATGGCCCAGGGAGATTGTGGAGTCTGATTGGATGTATTTAGCGAGTATTTATAGATAAATAGTTGTACTTAGTGAGTATTAATAGATAAATAGCTACACAGATATGGAAACTCATATTTCATAGACCATAGAAAAGTAAATGCTGCCTGACATGCCAGGCATTTAGCTCTCGCCCTCTCTCTCCAGGCTGCTATCTCAATCCGCGTGCTGTCTCTCCAGGCTGCTATCTCGATTCGCGTGCTGTCTCTCAGAGGGCGAGAATTAAATCCCTGGCATGTCAAGCAACATTTACTTTTCTATGGTCTACGAAATAAGAAAAGCCCACAAATATATTGATTGTACTTAGTGAGCATTACTAGATAAATCGTAATGTACTTAGTGAGTATTAATATATTGATTGGATGTACTTAGTGAGTATTAATAGATAAATAGCTACACAAATACATAAATATATTAATTTGTTGGTTAAAAAAACAATGTCAATATCACTTTCCAAGACCATTCCAAAATATTGTTGGTTACAAAAAAACAATATCAATATCACATTCCAAGATATTTGTTGATTACCAAAAAACAATGTCAATATCACATTCCATGACCATTCCAAGAACATTGACTATGATAACAAAATATACACACAATTATTTTGAAGGAAATCAAGAAAACAACTGTCACACATAAGAATCAATGTAAGACATCACATCTCCCGGTCCAAGAACCTTGGCAGCAAATATACATACGATTGGAGTAGTCTATAGCTGTAAATTGTTTTAGTTGAGGGTATTGGTGATTGCATATATGCCATGATAAAAGGAAACCAAGAAAAAAACTACAACTGTCACACAATGTAACATATCACAGCTAATTTTTTTAGTTGAGGCATGGAAATAGAAAACAATGTAAGACATTACAGCTAATTTTTTTAGTTGAGGCACTGAAATAAAAAAAATTAGATGTGATGTCTTACATTGGAAATCAAAATGTAGGACATCACAGCTAATTTTTTTTAGTTGAGGCACGGAAATAAAAAAATTTAGATGTGATGTCTTACATTGGAAATAAAAAATTTAGATGTGATGTCTTACATTGAATACAATTTTATGGTTTTGTATTTTATGGTTTTATATTTGACGTAATTTGTTCTATGACTTTTCATATTCACTGGTTTTTCACTTTTCTCTCCAAGAACCTAGAAAACCTTGACAGCAAATATACATACAATTACAATTAGAGTAGTCTATAGCTGTAAATTATTTTTTGAGTTGAAGGTATTGGTGATACCCGCATGCCATGATATGTATTTTTTGAGTTGAGGGTATTGGTGATACCCTCATGCCATGACAATTTGCTCAACTTCCCTATGTTTTGGCCCTTGAATTTTCTTTTTTTGAGTGGAGGGTATTGGTGATATCCTCATGCCATGACATGTATTAGAGAGTACAACTTTTGCTGAACTTCCCTATGTTTTGGCCCTTGAACTTTCCTATGTTATGGGAACTTTCGTAAAGTAGTTGATAAGAGACTCCACCGCCATGTTTTGGCCCCTGAACTTTCCTATGTTCTAGGAACTTTCTAGTTGATAAGGGACTCCTCCGCCACCATCCTGACCATTTTTTCTATCCACCGCCATCTTGACCATGGTTTGAAAGCATGGATCCGTGACCGAATTTGAAATTTATAAAGTAATCCAATTCCGAATTTGAAACTTATAAAGTACTACAATTTGTAAGTATATGCTACTCCAATTGTATGCCTCCAATTGCATGTCTATGGTATAGGTTACTCCAATTGTATGTATAGACAGGTATAGCCTACTCCAATTCTCTGTATAGACTATACATTCAGTGGGGGAGAGTGAGCGGAAGAACATCCCAGCTGAAGAAGCAACATTTACATATATATTCGCCTAAGCGAGGAGATACAACAGCCAAAGCTGCGAAGTGAAATTTGAAACAGGGCCAGATCCATCAAATCATACAAATAAGCTGTCGCGCAGTGTCAGAATATTGAGAATCGAACACGGGCAGAGTGTGAGAAAGTTGATTGCCCCAACTCCGTGTACTATGCACTCATGTGCAAAGTATATACTATATCTTCATCCCTACAAATTTTTGGATTCGTGTGATGGTATGTTGAAAATTTAAATTTAAAAATTTGAATTTTTTTTGGATTCGTGTATGTTGAAAATTTAAATTTAAATTTGAAATTTACCCTAGCGGTTTGTGAAAATTCAAATTTAAATTTAAAATTTACGCCGGTATATTGAAAATTTTAATTTTAAAAATTACGCCAGCAGTAGGTTGAAAATTCAAATTTAGAATTCAAAATTTGAATTTAGTGACTGATCCATGTTTTAATTAATTTAAACTAGCGGTATGTTGAAAATTCAAATTTAGATTTCAAAATTTGAATTTAGTGACTGATCTTTAATTAATTTACGATAGCGGTATGTTGAAAATTCAAATTTAGATTTTTGTTGAAAATTCAAATTTAGATTTTTGAAATTTGAATTTAGTGACTGATCTTTAATCAATCTAGCGGCATGTTGAAAATTCAAATTTAGATTTTTGAAATTTGAATTTAGTGATTGATCTTTAATTAATTTACGCTAGCGGTATGTTGAAAATTCAAATTTATATTTTGAAATTTCAAATTGAATTTATGTTTTAATTATTTTAATTGTGTGGTGGACAAGACAACATGGTCCTGACATGCACACGAGTGCACGGGTCAACAGTTGGGGCAATCGGTTTTCTCGCACCCCACTAGCAATCGTTCCCTATGTAGAGACTCCACCGCCATGTTTTGGCCCCTGAACTTTCCTATGTTCTGAGAACTTTCTTAAAGTAGTTAATAAGGGACTCCTCCACCACCATCCTGACCATTTTTCTGTCCACCACCATTTTTTTCTGTCCACCGCCATCTTGACCATGGTTTGAAAGCATGGATCCGTGACCGAATTTGAAATTTATAACGTAATCCAATTCCGAATTTGAAACTTATAAAGTACTACAATTCGTAAGTATAGGCTACTCCAATTGCATGTCTATGGTATAGGCTACTCCAATTGTATGTATAGACAGGTATAGCCTACTCCAATTCTCTGTATAGACTATACTTTTAGTGGGGGAGAGTGGGGGGAAGAGCATCCCCATTGAAGAAGCAACATTTACATATATATTTGCCTAAGCGAGGAGATACAACAGCCAAAGCTGCGAAGCGAAATTTGAAACAGGGCCAGATCCATCAAATCATACAAATAAGTTGTTGCACAGCGTCACAATATTGAGAATCGAACACGCTCAGAGTGTGAGAAAGCCGACTGCCCCAACCGCCTGTACTATGCACTCATGTGCAAAGTATAGACTATACCTTCATACTTGCGAAATTTTGGATCCGTGTGATGGTATGTTGAAAATTTAAATTTAAATTTGGAATTTTTTTGGATTCGTGATGGTATGTTGAAAATTTAAATTTAAATTTGAAATTTACGCTAGCGGTATATTGAAAATTCAAATTTAAATTTTTGAAAATTCAAATTTAAATTTTTGAAAATTACGCTAGCAGTTTGTGAAAATTCAAATTTAAATTTAAAATTTACGCCGGTGTTACTATTGAAAATTTTAATTTTAATTTTAAAAATTACGCTAGCGGTAGGTTGAAAATTCAAATTTAGATTTCAAAATTTGATTCAAAATTTGAATTTAGTGACTGATCTTTAATTAATTTGAGCTAGCGGTATGTTGAAAATTCAAATTTATATTTTGAAATTTCAAATTGAATTTATGTTTTAATTGTGTGGTGGATAAGACAACATGGTCTGGGCATGCACACGAATGCACGGGTCAACGGTTGGGGCGGTCAGTTTTCTCGCACCCCACCAGCGTTCGATTCCTTGTATATGACGCCACGCTGTGCTGCAGCTTATAGTGCTTAATTGAGAATCGTAGCTCGATTCCTTGTATATGACGCTGTGCGGCAGCTTATAGTGCTTCATTGAGAATGTAAGCGGTATATTATGATTGATGTGATGGATTCGCTTTGCAACTTCGGCTGTTGTATCTGCTTACTTCGGCGTATATATGTAATATGTTGCTTTCTTAGGGGGATGAGCTTCCCCTAAGAAAACATGGTCCGGGCGTCTAAGAAAACATGGTCCGGGCATGATGGATTCGCTTAGCAAACATGATCCGGGCGTGATGGATTCGCTTAGCAGCTTCAGCGGTTGTACGTATAGGATGTGGGATGTAGTCAAATTGGTAGCCTGCCACATGGGTCCTAATGGTGTCTCCTAGTACATGCAAAGGATCAGCTTGGATCACGCGATTGAGGTGGGAAGTAGCGGCAATAATGATATGGTGCTTCTTTCTTTCTTTCTTTCTTTCGGTGGCTCGATAGGGGACCTCTCTTATACTCGTCTCAGGTAAGGTGTTTGAATGGGGAACGGTGAATGGGTCTCTCATATGATGGTGGGGGACATATCCTTTCGGCTAGTGATGTGGGCCTTCTCTCTCGC
>APFE030500770.1:13406-41950 GCA_000404065.3 Pinus taeda | reverse complement strand
CTTCAGGGGGATGAACTTCTCCTTGAAAACATGGTCCCCTGAAAACATGGTCCAGGCGTGTTTTAATTATTTTTTTAATTAATTTACGCTAACGTTGTATTAAATTCAAATTCTAAAATTTATACAAATTCCAAAATTCCGAAATCCAAATCCAAATCCAAATTCCAAAATTCGAAATCCAAATCCAAATCCAAATTCCGAATTCCAAAATTTATTCAAATTCCGAATTCCAAAATTCGAAAATCCAAATCCAAATCCCAAAATCCCAAAATTCAAAATTCCGGGAATTCCAAATTTTATTCAAATTCTGAATTCCAAAATCCAAATCCAAATCCCAAAATCCGAAAATTCAAAATTCCTGGAATTCCAAAATTTATTCAAATTGCTAAATCCAAATCCAAATACCAAAATTTCGAATTTCCGATATTTTTTCAAATTCCAAAATTCGGAAATCCAATTCCAAATTCCAAAATCCAAATCCACATTTCAAAATTCCGAAATCCAAATCCACATTCCAAAATCCCAAATTTCAAAATTTGATTTCAAACCCCAAATAATTAATTTCAAATTCCAAAATTCCAGAATCCAAATCTAAATTCCAAAATCCAAATCTAAATTCCAAAATCCAAATTCAAAATCCCAAATTTCAAAATTTGATTTCAAACGGCAAAAAATTAATTCCGAAATCCAAATCCAAATTCCAAAATCTAAATTCAAAAATCCCAAATTTCAAAATTTGATTTCAAACCGCAAATAATTAATTTACGTTTTACGCTAGCTAGCGGTATGTTGAAAGTGAAAATTCAAATGTATGTTGAAAATTCAAATTTGAAATTCCAAAATTCCAAAATCCAAATCCAAAAAATTAAATGAAATTTAGTGGCTGATCCATGTTTTAATTGTGTGGTGGACGAGACAACATGGTCCGGGCAAGACTGTGGTGGCGGAGTAGACTGAAAGGTCTGAGTCCGTCTCCGCCGGGAAAAAGAGACGTGACTGCCCCTTGATATTTTTAAGGGGCAATGGGGCAATGACACTGTCAATGATATATACATGACGTTATATATGCCATGTATATACATGACGTTATATATGTCATGTATGTAAGAAATGATGATATTGTCACGTTATATATGTTATATATGCCATGTATGCAAGCAATGATGATATTGTCAAGTTATATATGTGATGTATATATGGTGAGACTGTCACGTTATATATGACTTGTATATATAGTGTATATACATGACGTTATATACTATATATGCCTTATATATGGCATGTATGGGTATATACCATGTATTGTGTCATATGTGCCACTGTATGCGTCATATATGCCATGTATGCATCATATATGCGTCATATATGCGTTAATGACACTGTCACGTTATATATATATTAATGACACTGTCACGTTATATATGCCATGTATAACACTATCACATTATATATGCAACATTTATATATGGTGAGACTTTCATGTTATATATGCGACATGTATATATGGTGAGACTTTCACATTATATAAAACAATATATGGTCTTTCACGTTATATATGCGACATGTATATATGGTGAGACTTTCACGTTATATAAGGCAATATATGGTGAGACTTCCACATTATATAAGGCAATATATGGTGAGACTTCCACGTTATATATGCCATATATAACACTGTCACATTATATATGTGACATGTATATATAACACTGTCACATTATATATGTGACATGTATATATGGTGAAGCTTTCACGTCATGTATATATGGTGAAATCTATAAAATTAAAAGGTTTAGGGATGTTCGGAGGTTCAAGGGATATTTGGAGGTCCAAAAGGGTGGGGTGAGACTTTCATTATTTCACTATGCCCTTATATATATGGTGAGACTTTCATTATTTCACTATGCCTTATACCTGAAATATGCATTATACCTTATATATATGGTGCCTTGTATATACGGTGAGAGAATACTATAAGGCGCCGTAGACTAGTGTTAGAGATAAGAATCAACATAAAAATAAAACAATCTAAACATAAAAATAAAACAACAGCTGTTAAGACAGAAGAATCGATGCTGGTACCTTGAGAGCGGAGGACTTGCAACCCTCGGGTACCTCGAGAAGAGTGATCATGTACTCCTCGTTCCGGTCGGAGGGATCAAAGCAGGCGTAATGCCTCCGCGCGCGCTCAGCTAATTCTTTGTCCACCTTATCGCGCTCCTCGATTACGACCTGGATGGAATCGAAGAGAGAATAGACATCCAGGCCGAAGAACCGTACCCGGCGCCGACATTCGCTGTCGGCCATCGGGTGAAGGCTTCCCTGAGAACGTCCGCCACCGCCGGCCTGCCTCCTGTGTGTTTTGGAGCGGCGAGGATTCGCTTGTTGAGCTGTTGAGCGGCGGGCCAGTCGCCCTCCAGGGCTATGAAGTTGAAACCGTGTTGGGAGATTAGCAACTCCGAGATGTTGCGGCGCCATTCGTAGAACTCGTGGGTGCCATGGGTCGCTTCTCCGAGCATCACCACCCTCGCCTTGGATATTCTGTCCACCAGTCGCCGCAGATCACCCGCCTCTTTCAGGGGAATGGCGAGCCTGCCTACTTCCTTTACCAGACTCTCGATACTCATACTTCAACGTAACGATTTCCTTTTTGGTCGAAGGTCAAAGAGATTTAAGGGGAAAAAATGTGATATCCGTAGGTTGACGTGCGCAGTTGTTTACAAGCGTGTATCGGACTCAAATAGGGTGAGTTGTCTCGACAAATTCAACATGTCAATTAAAATCTTTCTGCACAAAACAAGTGGCATCCATGGTTGGCGTGTGCAGTTTTGGGCAAGACATGAATCAGATTAATATCCGGTGAGTTGTCTAGGTAAATTCAACGTGTCAGCTCTGCCAATCCCGTAGCTGATGACCCAAAGAACTTTCTTGGTGCTACGAAGTGATCTTTACGCTGGGTATTTCATTATATGACTGTAGGACTGCATTGATATTAAATGTTGTACCATTAATTTTTTTAATTCAAAATTTTGTTCGGTTTATAAATATATTTGAGTAATCTCCTTTATATCTTTAGATAAATTTCAAATATTAACTATTTGTTTTATATTTATTTTTTCATATTTACTTAATACAATTATGAATAACTATATAAAATATTAAATAACAAAAAATTGTTAATATAACATTTTAAAAACAAATTAAATGAATCCTAATTAATTTTATCTATCAAAACTAACCATAATATAACTAATAATCTCATATTATGTAATTTCATATTAATATAATTTTCCTTTAAAATCATAATTGATACATATAAAATAAAAATGCACCGAAAATAATAATTTAAAAAAAATTATATTATATTATTATATCAATTTAAATTATATTTAAATATTTAAAAAAATAAAAATAAAAAACACAAACTGTTGTCTAACATCATGGAAAAATGGTCCATGAGATTAACAATTTTTTATTGGGCGTTGTGGATAATCTTGTTTCATAGTTATACCAAAACAATATCCAAATTTATCAAAGTTTTAATTTTTATATCTCAAAGAAAAATGTGGCATGAGAACGATTTAGCAGCTAAAAGAAAATTAAGATATTATAAGGAGTTCATCAACCCCACCCTAGAAGATCAAAAATATATCTTTGTTTTATCTAGCTCAAAGAAGAAAATTAATATAGCCAAGATTAGAACAAACTCTCATGAGCTCCATAGTGAAATGGGTCATTGGGTAGTTCCTAAAACACCATGGATGGAAACCTTCTGCCATTTCTGTGAGAATACAAAGATCGATGATGAAAATCACTTCTTCTTAGAGTGCCCAGTGTACAACCACATTAGATCTTAATTTCAAAATCTTTTTGGCAGCGTTTTACGTTTGTCAAAATTACAATGAGCTCGGGAGGCTTCTCTCCAAGATTTTTGAGCATAGGAATAAAATCTTAAATCAAACTAAATAATTCGTTTCTTTATGTAAAGCCTCGGCTTGGGCAACGCGGTTGGGCGCAGGGCGATCCGGGAGCGCGCACGGGCAAGCTGCGGTTGCGACAGTTTGCGACGAAACATATGCGACGTTCCTTGGGTGATATGAGGGAGCGTTGGAGGTTTATACCATACTTAGAGCATGCAACGAATTGTTGAAGGCCGACTTGTGGATGGAGGAAGGTCGACACATTTGTTGGGCGTTCAAGGGGTGTGAGTAGCGTTGGTTGGGCGGTCGGCTGGGTAGCCCACCCACATTTGCGATGGGTATATGTTTGACGCATTTCGAGAGCATTCAACCATCGTTCAACATTCGATCATCACATCTTCGCATAAGGGGAAAGGCGCATATCTATAGTGCGCATGTCTAAGGTGGAAAGCGCCCGTTCTTGGGCGGTCGTGCACGCTGAAGCATTGTTGTGGGCGAAGGTGCGGGCACGAGCGCCTGGTGGTCGGGAGAGGCGTGCACAGTGAACGTGTGGCGCCCGATTTGTGCGACGACTTGGTGTGGGTGTCCTGGCGACTCAGGTGAGCGCTCACCCATCGTGCAAGTGTGCACGAGGACTTGTTGGAGTGTTGAGATTGCAGACAGAGGTGTGCCTTGGTTGGAGGCGCCCGTGTGTGGTGAATTGGAGGTGCGCCCGAGTTGGGAAAATGACATGATGGTGCGACGAGGTGAGCGAAGGATTGGTTAGTTGTGCGGCGACCGTGTGGAGGTGTCGACGAGCTGGGCAACCGAGTTTGCCAAAGTTGTATATTTGGCTAAGTGTAAATATGGGGTTTCCCAAGATTTAACTTGTGCATTGTAAAAGTGAAGATTGTATAATATATTGATATCGGGCAGACTCATATTGCAGGGAGTTGCCCCTCCCTTTATATTGTTGTGCATTTCTTTTGTATAACGTTGTTGATAATGAATGTGTATGGGTGTTCATTGGTATAAAGGCACATTAATAATACTTGGTAACGAAAATAAAACTAAGTATGGTTTGTTAAGGCCTAGTCTATAATCGTAAGTATTGGTGAAAATAAAACGGTGAGTAGTGTCACACCTCGCCTAGCACGGTTGGAAGACTATTGTAGGCTTGGGGGCATGACAGTTGGTATCAGAGCTCGTGAACAGGTTCGGGTGTTGAAGCATTGAAGCTGATACACAACTTGACAGTTGGTATCAGAGCTCGTGAACAGGTTTGGGTGTTGAAGCATTGAAGTTGATACACAACTTGACAAGTGGTATCAGAGCAAGCTGATGATCGGGTTGATGAAGAAGTGACAGTGGAAGCAGATACCTACAGGTGAAGGAAGCTAGTTTCACATACAAGTGGAACAAGGGCCGGTTCATGGTTGCAGGGAACTTGGTGAAGCTGGTGAAGGTTGGAACTAGATGTCGTAGAGTTGGGTAGACGGTACTACGTGTTGTTTCACACGATTTGGGCATTTGTCAAGGTTGGCAAGTGGGACTGCGTGTGGGCAGGTATACACGGTTTAGGCGTCTGTGGACCAAACGAAGTACAAACCATGGAAGATGTGCAACAAGGCATGGCAGGTTTGGAAGAATGCGAAGGGAAGCTCTTGCTTACCTTATACAGGTTGAAGCGGATGAAAAAGGAGAATCCCCGGATTCGAGAGGAGCTTGCTATCTTGGAAAAGAATGTTGAAGATGAGCTTCTTCAACTTGGATGGAGAATGGAGCAAGATGAAGTTGCAGATTAACTGACAAGGAAGAGGAAGCCGTGATAGTTGAAGATGTTGTAGACATGATCATGATGGAGGAAGCTTGAGATTGATCAAGTTGGACCAGGATCGTGTAGTTTGCAGACATGGATGGATGAGGATACTCCCATGGAGGAACCTCATGATGATGATGATGTAAGTACATTTGATACTTGTGTTTCATTTGAGCATTTGGTAGATGGACCGTATGCAGGGAAGGGCAAAGCTAGTTTGTCGATGCTGGGGAGCTTCTTACCATGGATGACTATGATGAGACCTTGTATGGAGAAGTAAGGATTGTTGACTGTTGCAGAACTTGTTGGGGTTGTTTGTGACCTTATGGTAGAAGGTACAAAGGCTCGTGACAAGGGTGGAACTTGATGATCGTTGTGGATGAATGGGTCATGCTTTAGCCACATGGCTAAGTGCCCGACATGACTCATGGACAGATTGGAGGGCACACTCTTGGGTGGACTTCTCATGGCCGAGACCAAGAGCAAGTCTTGGTGGAACCTTAGGTGGAGGAGCTATGATGGAGAGACTCATGTGATGATGATACGGTTTGGTGACCGATTTCACTAGAACGAAGATTGCAGACTTGGATGAGGATGACCGATTGTCATGATGGGTCTACTTGGTTGGAATACATGGAAACTTAGTCATGGACATCAGGTTGGAGACATGGAGCATGGCAGTCTTATGCAGGGACATTATGTGGGAGCACTTGTAGAGGTGTCACTTATGGGCATCCAATGAGGAGTGCCAAGGCAGGGATGTTGTGCAGATGGATTTGCTAGTGTGACATGGAGATGTTTTACTTATGAGCCGATGGAGAGGTTGTGCACTCTTGTAAAACAAGGCCATGGACTTGGATGGAGTTGTGAGCAGGCTATGGAGCATTCCTACTGCATGGAGAGCTGGGGCATCTTGCAAAGACCTTTGGGCCGAGACTTGTATGCTTGCTGAGATGTTGGTTGGAGTGACTTATGGAGCTCATGATGACATGAGATTGTTGTGACTTTTGGGGACTTCATATATGGTGGACTTGGAGGACCTGATGCATTGAGGAGCTGAGGTCAGAGACTTTGATGCAGGATGGGGTGCATACTTTCAATTACATGCATGGGGATGGCTTGAAAGAGTGATTTGATGTGGAGGATCATTATGAGACACTTTGGAGTGATGGAGTTACGACGATGATGATGCCTTGGTCGCAACACTTGGGCATGGGTTGAGACGAGACTCAACTACTTTTTACACATGGGAGCTGATTGATCTATGATCATGGGTAGCACATGGATAGATGAGACAGGTGTATACTTGTTTCTATGGCAGACTTGAGGGATGACACATTGCAGATATGATGGAGGTTGCTTCATGGACCTTGATGTGGCACACCGAGAGTTGGAGATTGATGAGTTGGTCTCTTCATATTGAGGAGGCACACATATGGATGATGTTGGGATAGATGTGGCTGATTTCATGTAGCACATTGACACCAAACATCATGGATAGCATGTTGCAGATGAGATGAGGACTACTTCATGGACCTAAGCATGGATTACACTTATATGGATGGATTCTTGATCGAGTTCAGGATGTGGCAGGATGTTTTGAGAAACGACTAATGGTGGAATGAGGATGTGCATTCTCATGGTTTGAGCGTGACAGTTGGACTGATCACCCGACTAGTTCAGACATGGGGGTCGACAGTGTGCAGAGAGGTGTTAGCATTTGTTGGAGTATCATGGCAGCAGTTCACATGAGATGAGTGGACATGGTGGTTGATGGTCATGGATTGAGATGACTTCCGATGTATGACATACCGATGGATGCATACCTTGGTATGGTTATCGTGGTGACGGATGGTTGCCGAGGTGAGACATGGTGGAGAAGGTAGTTCTACATATGTTGCAGTGATGGTTGCAGTATGTGGAGGAGTTGACATCATGGATGATCTTGGTGGATGGTTACCAGGATGGTATGTTGTCGAGGATGACAACGATTTCAAGTGGAGGAGGATGTAAAGCCTCCGGTTGTGCAACGCGGTTGGGTGCTGGGCGACCCGGGCACGCGCACGGGCGAGCTACGGTTGCGACAGTTTGCGACGAAACATATGCGACATTCCTTGGGTGATATGAGGGAGCGTTGGAGGTTTATACCATACTTAGAGCGTGGAACGAATTGTTGAAGGCCGACTTGTTGATGGAGGAAGGATGACACATTTGTTGGGCATTCAAGGGGTGTGTGTAGCGTTGGTTGGGCGGTCGGCTGGGCAGCCCACCCACATTTGCGATGGGTATATGTTGGACGCATTTCGAGAGAGTTCAACCATCATTCAACATTCGATCATCACATCTTCGCACAAGGGGAAAGGCGCAGATCTGTAGTGCACATGTCTAAGGTGGAAAAGGCACAGTTTTAAGGATGCGCCTGTTGTTGGACGATCGTGCACGGTGAAGAGTTGTTGTGGGCGAAGGTGTGGGCAGGAGCGCCTGGTGGTCGGGTGAGGTGTGCACGATGAACGTGTGGTGCCTGATTTGTGCGACGACTTGGCGTGGGTGTCTTGGCGACTCATCGTGCAAGTGTGCACGAGGACTTGTTGGAGTGTTGAGATTGCGGACGAAGGTGTGCCTTGGTTGGAGGCACCCGCGTGTGGCGACTTGGAGGTGCGCCCGAGTTGGGAAAACGACACGACGGTGCGACGAGGTGAAAGGAGGATTGGTTAGTCGTGTGGCGACCGTGCGAAGGTGCCGACGAGCTGGGCAACCGAGTTTGCCAAAGTTGTATATTTGGCTAAGTGTAAATTTGGGGTTTCCCAAGATTTAACTTGTGCATTGTAAAAGTGAAGATTGTATAATATATTGATATCGGGCAGACTCATATTGCAGGGAGTTGCCCCTCCCTTTATATTGTTGTGCATTTCTCTTCTATAATGTTGTTGATAATGAATGTGTATGGGTGTTCATTGGTATAAAGGAACATTAATAATACTTGGTAACGAAAATAAAACTAAGTATGGTTTGTTAATGCGTAGTCTACAATCGTAAGTATTGGTGAAAAGAAAACGGTGGGTAGTGCCGCACCTCGCCTAGCACGGTTGGCAAACTACTATAGGCTTGGGGGTGTGACACTTTAGGTCCAAGAGACCAAAGTTTAGTCTCAGTGAACGTTAACCATCATCATCATTAAAGTTATTAATTACTTAACGATATTTTTCAGTGATATATAAAATTTACTAATTTAATTAAATTAAAAATTTCAATATTATAAATTAATTTTGAATTAAATAAAAATTTAGAAATATATTTCATCGTATATTTATATTTAAATATAATATAATTCTCCAAGATTGACAGATAGACGTGAAGGTTAATACTAATTAAACTAAGGTAACAATAATTAAATTTAAAAATATATATATATAATGAAATTAAAAAAAATAATTATCATAATTTTATTTATTATAATTATCATATAGATAAAGTTTCTTCATACAAATATTTAGATATCTACATTATTTATTACCTAAAACTAGAGGACATTCTTATGTCAATCGCTGATTTCTTGAATATTAAGGAATGAGACCAACATGAGTGTGGTCATGTCCGTAGGATTTCCAAATATTCTGGGAATCAACAATAGACATAAATGCAGGAAAAATAGAACATTGTGAAAAAAATGAAAAAAATTATTATAATTTCATTTATTATAATAATTTTATAGATAAAGTTTTTTCATACAAATATTTAGATATCTACCTTACTCATCACTTAAAACTAAAAGGTATTCTTTTGTTCATTGTTCCCCCTAAATATTAGAGAATCAGACAAACAGGGGTGTAGTCAGGTCTGTCCTATGGGAGCTATGCTCGAGACAATCGATAATGGAAATTGGGGACTTTATACTTGAGACAATCGATAATGGAAATTGGGGACTTTATAGGAAAATCCATATTTCTCGAAGATGGTGACCTGGGCAGCCTTGATAGGCGAATGACATAGGTCTTCGTATAGATGGATTTTTCTGGAGGTCTTGCTGCGGACAATGACTTGGCTTGGGGAACTACACATTTTATCAACACATCGATTACTAGGGCATCTAATCACATGCAAGTTGTTGTCCATGGCGCTTTTGGCGACTCGACGCTCGCACTCAGAGTCGAGTGATTTAGCTAGGGATAACCTTTCAGGATCCTCCAACGAGAGAAATGTGGTGTTCTCTATATCTGGTTTTGCTCTTCATAAGGATTCAGATACTGTCCAAAATGTTCCATTCTTCCCTGCTAAAGATGTTGTTGATGATAATTCTGGCAAATTGGAAAATAGAAAGAACATGTCACAAGAATTATTTAAACAAAAATATTAAGTCTCATGTTAGATCTCCTTATTAGAGAAGGGAATATAGGGAAATTTACTATTTTCACTTCTTTTTTCATTTGGAGTCGTCTAACGAGGTGGAGAAATTGTCCGGACGGCCGAAAGTGGCTGAAATCCGGGTAAAAAAATTTCAAAAAATATTGTAGAGACAATGTTTGAATCATGTCTTTGATAGTGGAAATGGATTCAGCACCATCAAAAACGTTTAACACACCTAAAAGTTTGAAGTTTGACAACTATAACTTGGATTAATAAAAATCCTTGCCGGATTTTCTTTAAATATGATCAGAATTTTCATAACTTTCCGGGAAACTCCTCCGCCTCGTTAGACTATTTTTCATTTTCATCTGAACACTCTGCATTTGATCCCTATTGGTTCTGCAACTTCTCTGTAGACACCTAGGCATGACCATGGGGTTGTTCCAAATTGCCACTTTTTTGGTAAAATCTCCCCTATCTGTTTTTATAGCTTTTTTTAAGTCACATAGATTTTTTGGGTAGTCTAAGGAAATTATTTTTTTTCCCTGGAAAATTATGAAAATTCAGGGCATATTTTGAGAAAAGTCGGTAGATATTTTTGTAAATCCAAATTACAGTTGTTAAACTTCAAGATTTTAGTGTCTCAAAAGTTTGATGGTGCTGAATCCATTTCCACCATCAAAAACATAATTCAAACGCTGTCTCTACAAAAAATTTTGAATTTTTTTATCTAGATTCCAAGCACTTTTAAATTAAAAAAAAAAAACATAAATAAAGATAAATAGAAACATAAATCATTTATGTTTCTAAAACATAAATCATATGCTTTAGAAACATAATATTTAAATATTATCTTTTAAAAAAACATAAATAAAGATAAATAGTCATAATTAGAGAAAAAATGTTAAAAACATAATATTTAAATATTATCTTTACAACAAAACCACACGTAACTGTAAATAGTTGTGAAGAAACTACTTGAAATTTAAAACCAAAAATCATAAAATTGTATTTGTATATGAATTATTCAAATAATATGTATTGCACATTTATCTACCTCCATTATATTTTAGTATATGTTCTAACAAAAATGATTAGTGTCTTGATATTTTTTTTCAAATTATAAGTGTAGTTTTCATAGATCTACTGCACATAGTTGTTGTAATTCTTTATTTACTAAAATTTATTTTTAAATTATAAATCTGCATATAGCATCACATATTATAATTCCGTATTTAAAAAAATTGTTTTTAAATTATAAATGCAGCCTTCATAAATCTGCACATGATGTTATAGTTAGTTGATGCTATAGTTTCTCTGTTTACTTAAATTATGAATGTAAACTTACTAAGATTATTTCTCTATTTACTAAGATTATTTGAAATTATTGAACAAAAATTATTTTATATTATTTTATATTATAAGTGTAACCGTTAAAATTATTTATGTTTACTTAAATTATGAATGTAAACTTACTAAGATTATTTCTTTACTAAGATTATTTGAAATTATTAAATAAAAATTATTTGAAATTATTTTATATTATAAGTGTAACCATTACATATGTAGTTCTCTATTTACTAACAAACTTTTAAATGAAATTTCTCTCTTTACTAAGATTATTTGAAAGTATTAAACACAAATTATTTGAAATTATTTTATATGTGAAATTACTAAACAAAAATTATTTGAAATTATTTTATATTTAAGTGTAATTGTTAAATTATTTATATAGTTCTCTATTTACTAAAATTTGTTTTTTAATCATAAAGTGCAGTGTTCATAGATGTGCACATAAATGTTTTTTATGTGTAAAATTAACGATATCAGTGAAATGGCTTCGCTTTTTATATACACCAGGGCCTGCTTAAACCATTGGGAGATCAAGGAGAATGTTGCATTGCAAAATATTAATAACATTAAATATATTGTTCCTTTTAAGTTTAAAGAAAAATTATGGTGTGAGAAATATTTAGCAGCTAAAAGGAAATTAAGATATTATCTCTCTATTTTAACTAGCTCAAAGAAAAAATTAATGTAGCCAAGATTAGAACGAACTTTCATGAGCTCCATAATGAAATGGGTAGTTGGGGAGTTCCTAAATCACCATGGATGGAAAGAATCTGCCATCTCTGTGAGAATATGAACATCAAGAATGAAAATCACTTCCTCTTAGAGTGCCCCTCATACAACCGCATTAGATCTGAGATTCATAATCTGTGTTGCAACACTGACCTTCCTAGCCTTTTAGGTTATCCAAATTATAGTGAGCTTGGGAAGCTTCTCTCCAAGATTTTTGAGTATAGAAATAAAATCTTAAATCAAACTAAATTGTTTTTTATGTCCTATAAACCAAAATTTGATCTCAATGGACATTAACCATCATCCGGTATATATAAACCATTCATATATATAAATTAAAACCATAACGACTAAAAACTAAATATTTACTGAACTCGTTTTTTCTGAAATTAAAAACATAATGACAGTATATATATAATCAACTTGAAATTAAAACATCTTTTGGAAAAGGACATGAGATTAAAATAGATTTGATGTGTCCAATCAACCTAACTGATGATTAAACCAGATTGGATGAGTCGAATTTGATGACGAGCACTGGTCCCGTTTCTGGAAACAAGGGAGCCAAAGGAACAGTACCTATTGAACATATTGTATAAATCCCTTCAACCTAGCGGATGAATGTATACACAATTCCTTCGAATTTGATGATAACCACTATGTCCCACTTTCAGAAACAAGGTAGCCAATGGAACTTTACCTATTGAGATAACAACTACTTTAAAGTGAACCCTAAAAATGGTAATGTTATGGTTCCCAATTGCCCTAGATTGGGCAGACTGCAGAGTGGATAATGAACGCGGTCTCATATGAGCTGCCAATTTTTTTTATAGACTAATTGATAGACGAGAATAATACATATCAAACTCTGCTAGGCCAAGCCTTTGATATTTTCATTGGACTGAGATGGCCAGATAGAGGCTCCAACGCCGTGGACTCATTAAAAAATATGAAAGCATCGTATCTACCAGAGAGAATTGTAGGCACATAGTGACCCCTCTCCTTTTCTAGATTATACACAGCGCCTATACCCCAGTGTCCTCTCACCTTCACCAGCGTCTTATTCCCCTCTGACTCCTCGCCCTTTCAAACTATAACAACACTGCCCCGACATCGCTCACGATCTTCTCATTCTACTGGATATCGAACACTTCCTCCTCCATGGAGTTGTCCATTTGCCGATGGAGCACATCTCGAAGAACGTTGATAGTGGCTACACATATACATACAATTATTCTAAAGAAAATCGAGAAATCAACGGTCAGACATAAGAAATGAGGCAACCAATATTTATGTATAAGAAATGAGGCAACCAATATTTGTGTAGCTAAGTACATTGAGTCTCTATTTATGGAGGCCATCTATCCATCTCCATCTTTGATGGGTCCGCATTCCATGGTACCTAGGCATTTTTTTGTGTTTCTGTACGTTGAAAGAATGGCGATGATGACTCTATGGAGTAGTCTACCTAGGCGGAGGAATTTCCCAGTTTCCGTCGCCGCCTGGAAAAACCTCTGGCTTCAGCGGTCGGCAATCCCTCCACCCTCCACCACCTTCCCCTAGCTCTTCCACCCTCCGTCCATCGCTCCACATTAATTTCCTGACAGAATTGCTGCCACGAAGAGTTGATGCAATTTCCAGTTCGAAATGGAGGAATTTGGAAACCGTGGGCTGCTCCCCAGCCAACTCGAGGCAGCCCCTGCAACTCACTCACCTTCCTCCTCGAATCGTCTCCTATAGCTCAACACAAAACTCCACCCCAGGTAATTCCTCCGCTCTGCAGCTCACCACCCAGGGGATGTGACCTTCAGGTTTAGGTTCATTCATCTGCCTAGGTAGATTACTCCGAACCTTAATATCAACAAGACTTATGTTTCTTCAGATGGGGGATGGTTCATGGACGACATGTTGTAATTAATGATATTATGTCTTATGTTTTTGTAGGTTAATACTCTTACCATTGTTTTAGTCCTGCTCCTGACAAATTCTTCTGCTATGGAAGTGTTCCATGTCACAGACGAAAATGGCAAAAAACTTATAGATGACAGTGTAATTGGGTACATTGAGAAGGTATGTATAAATTTATTTCAAACAAGGGTTAGCAATAAAAAAGTATTTCTCATGTTTCCTAAATCATCCATGTGTTGTATTATAGAGGTTGGCAACAAACCCTTGCGTAGTGCCTTTGTTTGGAAAACATGTAGGTCTAGATGCAGCTGCTGAACATACGACAATTGAATTAATAGGCACTGACTCACCGAGACTGCTATCTGAAATATTTGTTGTATTGGGTGACCTAAAATGTAACATTGTGGAGGCGGAGGTCTGGACTCACAACAGGACGGTTGCCTGTCTTGTATATGTTACTGATGAGGACACAGGTGCGGCCATTGAAGACCAACAAAAGATTTGTAAAACTGAAGAGCTATTGTTAAATGTAATGAGAGGAAACATCACCATCAGAGAAGCTAAAATGGTGGTGTCAATGGGATTCACTCACACAGAAAGGCGGATTCATCAATTGATGTTTGCTAATCGTGACTATGATAAACTAGATGGAACTGGAGACAGGGCATCTCTTTCTCTCAAGGACAACGACAACGCCAAGCCTCTTGTGATTGTTGACAACTGTTTGGAGAGGGGGTATTCTGTGGTGACTGTTCAGTGTAAAGACAGACCTAAGCTTCTCTTTGATATTGTTTGCAGCTTGACAGATATGGTGTATGTTGTCTTTCATGCCACTATAGACTCTCAAGGCCCACAAACTTTTCAGGTATAGCTCCAGCAACTACAAGGGACTTGATTTTTCATAGGCTCTTTGTTTTTTTTCAAATGTTTATTTCCTAATTTGATTTTATTAAACCAAGTATAGGTGATTTCAGATCACATCCCTAATGGGATTAATATTGAATCTAAATTAGGATAAAGAAGAGTTGGAGTATTTATTTCCGTTCTTCTCTTTTGTGATACAGGAGTACTACATTAGGCATACTGATGGTTGCCCCATGTATTCAGAAGCAGAGAAGCAGCGTGTGATTCAGTGTTTGGAGGCTACCATTAGACGAAGAACATTAGAGGTATGAGTCCAAGGATTGAATCCATGGTGGAAATTTATTCAAAACCCTAAGACTTGGGATTCCCGGTGCATTCAAATTTGATCCTTTTTAAATTTTAGTCAGTTTAGTGTGAGTTTTGTTGATGATATTTTATGAATTCAGGGTTTGCGATTGGAACTCTGCACTAACGACCGTGTTGGGCTTTTTTTGGAGGTGAGTCGCATATTTAGAGAAAATGGGATGTCAGTTACAAAAGCAGAGGTGTCAACGTGGGGTGATAAGATTGGTGATGTGTTCTATGTGACTGATACAGTAGGAAACCTCGTTGATGCCAAGACAATAGAAGTTGTTCACCAAGAAATTGGACTAACAATCTTGCAAGTAAAAGACGACTGTATGCATATAAAATCTCCTCCAAGGGAACCTGCCATTCGATTCTCCCTTGGTGATCTCTTCAAATCAAAGTCAGAGTGTTTTCTCTACAATATTGGATTGATAAAATCCTATTCTTAGATGTTGTATTTTGGGCCTCTTGCAATGGAATTAAGTAATCTCCTTTGAAGGTTGTATGTATGGATGATGGTTCCCTAAAAACCATCATCGTTCATCTATTTTCCACTGTGACAATTACCTTGCTAGAGACATAAATTGGTGTGATTCCAACATAATTCAGACTGAAATTCTCTAATTTATTGGTACAATAATGCCAGGGTATGGAAAGCACAATACCACTAGGATTTTCCAAATATGATTTGTTGATCATCGAACAGAAGACCAGCAATGGAGAACTATTCACCACACTGGCCGAACATGGCCTTGTCATTCGATGACCCAGGAATTGCGAAATTGACCTCATCATAGAGAAGTGTGAAATATTGGTAGAACTGAAAGAAGACTGCGCTAATTACAGTGGTGGTAGGAGAAAGGAACTAAATCCACCTAATATAGAATTGCTTAAACAAGTTGTACAAATTACAAGCTGATAAATAGTCTTTGTACTACATAATGACAACTCTTCAAACTACAGAGGTAAAGACCATTGATGAATGACAGTGTTAACATAGATTCTAGTGCTTGACATAGATACTTAGCACTTCTTGGCCTTGTAGGAAGTAAAATACTCCTTTTATCCACCGGAGGTTTCCTTTGAAAAGTAGAAGGCACGATCCCATGTCTATCTGCAATAATTGGGCAGACTGATGGAGAAGGCGTTGGATACTACTGGACTTTTTGCTGAACGTTTGAATTTGAAAGGGGTGTGATTTGGTAAGAGATTGGTACAGCACGAGGTGACAATTTGGGGCAATTGCTGGTATTTTTTGCACAAGTTTAATCTAAATGGGAGAATGATATGACTAAAGAGTGTAATTCCTTTGATGAAAAATAAAAGTTGAGACTTAGTTCCCCAGGCATAAAGAAAGAATGTGATGAAATGTCTAATGGTCTACAAGACTAATTTTACCATCTGCAAGTGTTATTGAGAAACATAAATTTACTTATGACAAAAATCTTCTCTCAACAAGATCATATTCATATGGACTACATTGAAATCTTTGCAACTATTGCAAATATGAACTCTTATCTACTTAATATTTCACACATTATTCATTATGTATAAGAGTTATAACATACAACAATTGGATGTCAATAGTGTTCTTTTACATGGTGTTCTCACTGAGGAGATTTATATGGAGAAACTTTTTTACATGGTGTTCTCAATGAGGAGATTTATATGGAGCAACCCAAGGCTTTGAGAAGGGCCACAATCTTGTTTGTCTACTAAAGAAATCCTTTTACACATTGAAGCAAGCCTCCATAGTGTGGTATAAGAAGATTGATTGATTATTAGTTTTGGTTTCAAGCATCATAAATTTGATTGTATTGTTTATAATTTGCAAATGATGATACTTACATGTTGGTGACTTAATCATAAATTTGCAAGTGATAATACTTACATGTTGGTGACTTAATCATAAATTGAAGTATTGTCAACCTAATTTTGGGTTTGAAAAAACAATAAATAGAGATATTTAGAATTGCAAACCTAAGTGTGTTGTATTTTTCCTTATGGAAGCCAAGTTTTGCAAATGGATAACAATATATTTGTTTACCTAAATATAAATCGCCATTCATTATACATGTTTAGGATGGAACACTATAAACCATTTTTGGCACCATATCGATCAAGAAAGAAATTGACTGAGTGTGCCTTTGAAAATTAATGGTACTCTCTACAAGAAGACTACTGGAGCCTCATTTACTTAATTCATAGCGGATTCGATATATTATTTGATGTTATTGTGGTCTACAAATTCATGTAGGATATGAAAGAGAGTTTCTTAGAGGCCACAAAAAGGATTGTTTATGAAAGATACATATTAGCACAGTATGAATTACTGCATTAAAAATATGAAACTAGTCGGTTACTTTGGTATTGTAAGAAGCAGACATAATTATTGACCACTAAAATTGAATATAAGGGTACATTTAATGTTGACAAAATCAATATGAATCCACATAATGGATGAGGTTGGCTTCTCGTTTGACAAATAAATTCCAATGTATTATGCAATACAAAATCTTCTTGTTCATAGTAAAATAGTGTATGTGGAGTCTTCATGCCCATTATTTGACAAAATAAAGATATTGTGAATCTTCTTGTTCATAGTAAAATAGTGTATGTGGAGGCTTCATGCCCATTATTGGACAAAATAAAGATATTGTGAATCTTATTTATTGTAAGATAAGTGATCACATCATTAATATTTTTGCAGAGTCATTAACAAAAGACAAGTTTATGAAACTTTGAACTATGTTTTGGATTTAAAAAATTGCAATCATGGTAGAGTGTACATAAGACAATTTCACCTCTAAAAAGTTTCAGATAGTTGTGTTGACAAATGAGCTTTGAAACATCAATTCATTATACAATTTGACCTTTTATGGATATTGTTGATTCACAATGGAAGGTCAAATTACTAATTGGTTAGATTCGTCCAAGGTCCCCAAGTTATGCAAGTCGAAGTATCTAAGATAGGTCCCCAAGCTTTGCAAATCAAAGTATCTGAGATGAAGATCCAAATGAATTTAAGATGATTAACATTGATTGTTTTTCCTATTTTAGATGAGTCACTTTTAATTTTAGGCCATATATGCATTGATCATACCGATTGTCTTATCATTAAAATTATTTAGTTATCCATTTTATGTCAGGCAATGCTTACTTGTACTTCAACACTATAAAGATATCTTTGAACACAACATTTTCTTGAAATTCATTATTCTTCATTCTTCAAATCCATTATTCTTCATTCCTATAAGTCCACGGCTCTCTAACAACCATTACCATTGACTTGAGGATATTTAAAGAATATTGTGATATACTTAAAACCCTAGTTTTAAAAATAAGACATAAATTTCTTGAGAATTCACTTTCTTTAGATCCTTTGAAAGCTCATTTTCCATAAGAGTTCACGATTTGTTGTAAACTATCCTCGGCCGCACTTGGAGATGATACAATGCATATCAACCTCCAATGAAATAACAACAGAAATCTTATAAATCAGATAGAGCAAATCAACATTGCCACGAAATACCTGAAGTATCATCATCATGGTTACTTCATAAAAGGTGCCAAACATAATACAAAGAACAATAGCACAAACAAGCACCACACATATTTGTGATAAACTTTTATTATTATGGGTTGATAAAGAAATAGAGGATACATAGCTATATAGAGGCCAACCCCCAGTCAAGTCGATCACAAACAATGAACTATGATCATCCAGAGGCCAACTCCATTGAATTTGCTATACAGTTATTTACATATTTTACATCATCAATACAACCGTTTAAGAAGTGCAAGTGATCAGAAGTGCCAGTGGATTCAAATGATTTAAGAAAGAAGGGGGAAACACTATATTAGTTGATCTAGCGAAAACATACCACTCACCAGGAATCTCTAAACAGAAAGGTGGGGTGAAGTTCCTATTCAATGAAGGAAAGCAAAAAATACAAGTAATTGCCCAAAATTGTCACCTCGTGCTGTACCAATATCCTACCAAATCACACTCCTTTCAAATTCAAATGTTCAACAAGAAGTCCAGTAGTATCCAACGCCTTCTCCATCAGTTTGCCCAATTCTTGTAGATAGACTTGGGATCGTGCCTTTTACTTTTCAAAGGAAACCTATAGTGGCTAAAAGGAGTATTTTACTTCCTACAAGGCCAAGAAGTGTTAAGAATCTATGTCAAGCACTAGAATCTATGTTAACACTGTGATTCATCAATGGTCTTTACCTCTGTAGTTTGAAGAGTTTTCATTCTGTAGAACAAAGACTATTTATCAGCTTGTATAAGCAATTCTAGATTAGGTGGATTTAGTTCCTTTCTCCTACCAACACTGTAATTAGTGCAGTCTTCTTTTAGTTCTACCAATTTTTCACACTTCTCTATGATGAGGTCAATTTCACAATTCCTGGGTGATCAAATGATAGGGCCATGTTTGGCCAGTGTGGTGAATAGTTCTCCATTGCTGGTCTTCTTTTCGATGATCAACAAATCATATTTGGAAAATCCCATTGGTATTGTGATTTCCAGATCTTGGCATCAATGTACCAATATATTAGAGAATTTCAGTCTGAAGTATGTTGGAATCACACCAATTTCTGTCTTTAGCAAGGTAATTGTCATAGTGGAAAACAGATGAACGATGATGGTTTTTAGAGAACCATCGTCCATACATACAACCTTCAAAGGCGATTACTCAATTCCATTGCAAGAGGCCCAAAATACAACATCTAAGAATAGGATTTTATCAATCCAAGACTATAGAGAAAACACTCTGACTTTGATTTGAAGAGATCACCAAGGGAGAATCGGGTGGCAGGTTCCCTTGGAGGAGATTTTTTATGCATACAGTCGTCTTTTACTTGCAAGATTGTTAGTCCAATTTCTTGGCGAACAACTTCTACTGTCTTGGCATCAATGGGGTTTCCAGTTGTATCAGTCACATAGAACACATCACCTACCTTATCACCCTGCGTTGACACCTCTGCTTTTGTAACTGACATCCCATTTTCTCTAAATATGTGAGTCACCTCCGACAGAAGCCCAACACGGTCGTTGGTGCCGAGTTCCAGTCGCATACCCTGAATTCATAAAATATCATCAACAAAACTCACAATAAGCTGACTAAAATTTAAAAAGGATAAAATTTGAATGCACCGGGAATCCCAAGTCTTAGGGTTTTGAATAAATTTCCACCATGGATTCGATCCTTAGACTCATACCTCTAATGTTCTTCGTCTAATGACAGCCTCCAAACACTGAATCACACGCTACTTCTCTGCTTCTGAATACACGGGGCAACCATCAGTATGCCTGATGTAGTACAATTGTATCACAAAAGAGAAGAACGGAAATAAATACCCAAAATCTTCTTTGACCTAATTTAGATTCAATATTAATCCCATTAGGAATGTGATCCGAAACCACCTATAACTGGTTTAACAAAATCAAATTAAGAAATAAACATTTGAAAAAATCAAAGATCCTATGAAAAATCAAGTCCCTTGTAGTTGCTGGAGCTATACCTGAAATTTTTTGGGCCTTGAGAGTTTATAGTGGCATGAAAGACAACATACACCATATCTGTCAAGCTGCGAACAATATCAAAGGAAGCTTAGGTCTGTCTTTACATTGAACAATCACCACAGAATACCCCCTCTCCAAACAGCTGTCAACAGTCACAAGAGGCTTGGCATTGTCGTTGTCCTTGAGAGAAAGAGCTACCCTGTCTCCAGTTCCATCGAGTTTATCATAGTCACAGTCAGCAAACATCAATTGATGAAGCCACCTTCTGTGTGAGTGAATCCCATTGACACCATCGTTTTAGCTTCTTTGATGGTGTTATTTCCTCTCATTACATTTAACAAGAGCTCTTCAATTTTACAAATCTTTTGTTGGTCTTCAATGGCCGCACCTGTGTCCTCATCAGTAACGTATATAAGATAGGCAACCCTTCTGTTGTGAGTCCAGACCTTCGCCTCCACAACGTTACATTTTAGGTCACCCAGTACGGAAAATATTTTAGATAGCAATCCCGATTTGTTAGTGCCTGTTAATTCAATTGTCGTATGTTCAGCGGCTGCATCTAGACCTACTGGTTTTCCAAACAAAGGCACTACGCAAGGGTTTGTTGCCAACCTCTACAATACAACACATGGATGATTCAGGAAACATGAGAAATAATTTTTATTGTTAAACCTGGTTTGAAATAAATTTATACATACCTTCTCAATGTACCCAACTATGCCTTCATCTATAAGTTTTTTGCCATTTTCGTCTGTGTCATGGAACACTGCTGCAGCAGAAGAATTTGTCAGGAGTAGGACTGAAACCATGGTAAGAGTATTAACCTACAAAAACATAAGACATTATAATCATTAATTACAACATACCATCCACGAATCAACTCCCATCTGAAGAAACATAAGCCTTGTTGATATTAAGGTTCGGAGTAGTCTACCTAGGCGGATGAATGAACATGAACCTAAAGGTCACGTCCCCTGGGTGGTGAGATGTAGAGCGGAGGAATTGCCTAGGCCGAAGTTTTGTGTTGAGCTGTAGGTGCCGAGTCGAGGAGGAAGGTGAGTGAGATACAAGGGCTGCCTTGAGTTGGTTGGGGGAGCAGCCCACGGTTTCCAAATTCCTCCATTTTGAATTCGAAATTGCATTAACTCTCCGCGACGGCATTTATGTTAGGAAATTAATGCAGAGCAGTGGACAGAGGGTGGCAGAGCTAGGGGAGGGTGGCAGAGGGCAAATGGATTGCCGACGGCCGAAGCCAGACGTTTTTCTGGGTAGCGACAGAAACCGAGCAATTCCTCTGCCTAGGTAGACTACTCCATGACTCTATACCTTGGAAAGGATGAACGTATAGATACGTCAGTGATCACATCCCTTATTGCCTAGTTCCTTGCGGAAAGGTCGAACCAGCGCTTTGCAAAAGCTCTGAACCACATTTTAGTCAACGACATTGAGGTGTACAGAGGACGTTTGATGGTGGGAGCTCTTAAGAGAGCTAGTTCGACCTCTCTACAAGCAATTGGGAAACAAGAGATGCGATCGCCAACGTATTTGTACATTCATCCTCACCATCCTTTGAACGTACAAAAATACAAAGGGGTGCCTGGATGCCATGGGATGCAGAGCCATGAGGGATGGGGATGGGGATGGGTGGATGGCCTCCATAGATGGGGACTGGATGTACTTAGTAAGCATTAAAGCATGAATAACTATACAAATATTGGTTGCCAAGGGGGATTGGATGTACATAGTGAGCATTAATAGATGAATAGCTACAAAAATATTGGTTGCCAAGAAGTGATGTCAATATCACACACATTCCAAGAAGCCATGTCAATATCACATTCCAAGAACATTCAATGTGACAACAAAATATACATACAATTATTATCATTTTGAAGGAAATCAAGAAAACAACTCTGAGACATATGAATCAATGTCACACATCACATCTCCAAGTCCAAGAATCTTGGTAGCAAATTTACAATTTTGAAGGAAAGCAAGAAAATAACTCTTAGACATATGAATCAATGTCAGCCATCACATCTCCAAGTCCAAAAATCTTGGTAGCAAATTTACATGCAATTGTAGTAATCTATAGCTGTAAATTTTTGGAATTGAGAGTATTGGTGATACATACATGCCATGACATGTATCATTTGGTTATACATATATGCTATGACATGTATTGGAGAGTACCTACAACTTTTTCTCAACATTCCTATGTTCTGGTCCCTCAAATGTCCACCATCTCCATCAATTGAAAAACTCCGCCACCACCAACTCCGCCACCACCATCCTGACCATGCTGTCCTGTCCATCATGCATGCAATTAGAGCTTGGATCATTGGCCAAATTTGAAATTTATAGACTACTATAATTCATAGTCGAATTTGAAACTTATAAACTACTCCAATTGTATGTATAAACTATACTTGCGAATTTTGGGATTCATGTAGGGCTAGCATTATCCTGAATAAACTATACTTGCGAATTTTGGGATTCATGTAGGGCTAGCGTTATCCTGAAAATTCAAATTTAAATTTCAAATTCAGTCATCGATCCATGCTTTAATTGCGTGGTGGACCGGACATGACAACATGGTCTAGGCAGGACAATGGGAGCAGAGTCTCTTAGTTGATTTTGATGGTAAACTGTATCGGGCCTATTCGAGCAGTCTTCGGAAAGTTGAGCAAAGTTATGGGTACTCCCTATATCACTATATCACTATCTATACCTGGGTCACGTCAACTCCAAAACTTGGCCGGTATAAACTAATGTTAGACATAAGAATTAAAAAATAGTTGTTAAGACATAAGAATCGATGTCAGTAACTTGAGAGTAAAGGACTTGCAACCCTCGGGCACATCTAGGACACGGATCATGTACTCCTTGTTCCGGTTGGAGGGATCAAAGCAGGCGTAATGCGTTCGCAAGCGCTCAACCATTTCTTTGTCCACCTTCTCGACTCGTCGATGATGACCTGGATGGAGTCGAAGAGAGAACATCCATCCTAGCGGAAGAACCGTACTCGGCGCCGACTTCCGCTGTCGGCAACGTTGAAGTTGAAATCTGGGACCCATTGAAGTTGAAATCTGGGACCCATTCTAGTAGCGTCTCGATCTCTCCATTTGCCCACATCCACGTCGGCCAACGGGTGAAGGATTCCCTCAGAACGCCCAGCACCGCCGGGCTGCCTGCTGTGTGTTTTGGAGCGGTGAGGATTCACTTGTTGAGCAGTGGGCCAGTCGCCCTCCAGGGCTATGAGGTTGAAACCGTGTTGGGATATTAGGAGCTCTGAGATGTTGCGGTGCCATTCGTAGAATTCATGAAACCGATGAATGTAGTGGGAAGACAAATCCATGGTTATTATCCCCTTTGGTTTTACTATCTCATTCCCCAAGATTCCCATTAAATTTCCTTCCTATAAATTGTTTCTCGAAATCAAATTTTGAAATACATTTATAAGGTATTTATCCTAAGTGTTACAAATTAGGCTTTGACTAATTGTTATTCACTCTCTTGAAAATATCCTAAATAACAAGAATAAACGCTAGGCTTTGACTAATTGTTATTCACTCTCTTGAAATATCCTAAATAACAACAATTCTAGTAATACAAACCCACAAAAATAATTTCATCTTGAAAGACAACTTAGCATCTCTAATTGTGATCTCAATAAGAGTCATCACCTCCTCAATGAATCAAAGCAAAACTCTTGAAAGTTAACCCGTGTAACAGTTGGGACCATTTGAAGTGGTTATAATGAATGGTAGATTACTTATTGGGACCATTTGTAATGAATAAAAGCAAAACTCTTGAAAGTTAACCCATGTAACAGTTGGGACCATTTGAAGTGGTTATAATGAATGGTAGATTACTTATTGGGACCATTTGTAGTGATTATAATGAATGGTAGATTATTCATTGGTTGCCTAAGTGATAGTACTTTAATCTTATCCTTATTTCTAGTTTCAACTAGAGGTTGAAAAGCTTGTTTGTTTTTCAAGAAGTAGATTCCCTCCTATCACTTAATGTTTGATCTATGAAGTCAACAATTTTCAATTGAGGTGCAACCCTATTTGAAACCATGCAACCATTGTGGGACACACATTGACTATGGGTATTTCCAAAATTCTCCTTCATATTTGGCATGAAGACATATCATTGTCTCAACCTTATTTGCAAACATGCAACCACATTGACTATGGGTATTTCCAAATTCTCCTTCATATTTGGCATGAAGACATAGCATTGTCTTAACCCTATTTGCAACCATGCGGCCACACCATTGTGGGACACACATTGACTATGGGTATTGCCAAAATTATGCAACCATTGTGGGACACACATTGACTATGGGTATTCCCAAAATTCTCCTTCATATTTGGCATGAAGACATAGCATTGTCTTAACCCTATTTGCAACCATTGTGGGACACACATTGACTATGGGTATTCCCAAAATTCTCCTTCATATTTGGCATGAAGGCATAGCATTGTCTTAGTGACACTTCCCAAGTATTGTGGTCAATTGAATGAAAGCAACTTCTTCGGAGAATAATTTTGAGCCTAACTCCCTATTAGCATTTTAATTTTTCTTGTTCATACCAAATCCAAGATACAAAAGAAAAACAATTGAGGCCCATTTACATTGTCGAGAGGATTACATTTTGACACTCAACACTTAGCTCTATCATATGTGCATCCTACGCAAAATCAATTGAGGCCCATTTACATTGTCGAGAGGATTACATTTTGACACTCAACACTTAGCTCTATCATATGTGCATCCTACATAAAATCAATTGAGGCCCATTTACATTGTTGAGAGGATTACATTTTGGCACTCAACACTTAGCTCTATCATATGTGCATCCTACACATGTAGATTTGTTAGTTGATAAGAGTCAAAGCTTACACATTTAATTTTTAAGACCAATTCAACCCAAGAGTAACTATAAATTGCAACTAGTATTTCTATAAGTTCACTTCTACATTCTTCAAAATTAGTTGAATTGAGTTGTAAATGAGTGCATTTATGGTTGGAGATAACACCCTT
Source organism: Pinus taeda (assembly GCA_000404065.3). NCBI lineage: Eukaryota > Viridiplantae > Streptophyta > Pinopsida > Pinales > Pinaceae > Pinus > Pinus taeda. The sequence goes on along the minus strand of APFE030500770.1, from coordinate 16,098 downwards.
CATTTGTTGAGTTTAAGTTGTTGTGAAAATGATTATAGTTGATGAGATATTAGAGTTACAAATACTCCCATACTCTTGATTATTATTAATATAGTCAATACTAATAAAGCCACTCTCACAAATATTCTAACTTTTTTAGAAGATTCACAAATTATTCTTAATATAATCAATACTAATAAAGCCACTCTCATGAATATTCTAACTGGTTTACAAGATTCCCAAGACAAGATTGAAATTGTTTATCTCAAATAATAACTCCAACAATATGAATTACAACAAAGGAATCAAAATTTGTAACTAATTTTTAGTCAAACAATTCTCTATTTTAGATTTATTCCCATTCATACCCAATACCTGATGAGATCAATGATGCGACTTTAGGAGACTTGCATTCCCAAGCCCATCATCAAAACTTTGGAAGAAGTCATCACCAACAAGCATAAGATTGGTCTTAGATCTGAAAAAAGAAGTGACTTTTCATATTCAATATTACTCGAAATCAATCTAGTTTCAGAGTGCTAGGTTTCTTAAGAAAGCTCTAGATTCTAAATTGCTAACATTGACATCAAGTTGGTGACATGAAAAAATAGTGTGTTGAACTTCAATTTGTCAAAATTTTAGAAAACATTCTCACCATTCAAAAAAATTGTTCTAATCACAAGAACCATGTGAGAACAAAATTCACCTTGGATGAATCACTTCTTGGAAATGACATTTATTAGTCAAGAATATCTACTGATTGTATTGTAGAATTCATTCTTCAATATTGACACATATTATAGTAGAGAGATTTTCATCTTCTCACATTGTATCTAACAGAGGGAATTGTACTCAGCGACTATTTTAATTGTCATATAAAGCAATCCTAAGCCACAAAAACAATTAAAGTTAGCATCCCACGAGAGACCATAGCTAAAGTAAAAGTTGTAGTGAGATATAAACTCATGTTCCATGAGAACCATTTGGTTTGTCATTCTCCTTAAACCATCACTCAATAGAAAACATTACTTCTATTAGACTTCAATTTGGTTTGTAATTCTTCTTAAACCATCACTCAATAGAAAACATTACTTCTATTATACTTCAATTTGTGGTCATGTTTAAACTACCATCTCCAAAATTTATGGTAATGTTTAAATTACAAACATTACTTCTATTAGACTTCAATTTGTGGTCATGTTTAAACTACCATCTCCAAAATTTATGGTAATGTTTAAATTACAATGTGAAAACTACCATCTCCAAAATTTATTGTAATGTTTAAATTACAATTGAAAACACTTCCATTTTATAGAGGAAGTCAACTTTTACTTTAAGAAAAGTTTCTCCAAAATTTATGATAATGTTTAAATTACAAACATTACTTCTATTAGATTTCAATTTGTGGTCATGTTTAAACTACAATTTCCAAAATTTATGGTAATGTTTAAATTACATGTGAAAACGCTTTCATTTTGTAGAGGAAGTCAACTTTTACTTTAAGACAAGTTTTAAAGCTAGGAGTCTTAAAATTAGTAGTCTTAGCTAATCTATCAAGAATAGTAGACTTCAATTTGTGATCATGTTTAAACTACCATCTCCAATAGTAGACTTCAATTCGTGGTCATGTTTAAACTACCATCTACAAAAGTTATAGTAATGTTTAAATTACAATGTGAAAACACTTCCATTTTGTAAGAAGAAGTCAACTTTTTCCAATAGTAGACTTCAATTTGTGGTCATGTTTAAACTACCATCTCCAAAAGTTATAATAATGTTTAATTACAATGTGAAAACACTTCCATTTGGTAAGAAAAGTCAACTTTTACTTTAAAACAGGTTTTAAAATTAGGAGTCTTAAAGTCATAGTGTTAGTTAAACTATCAACCATAAAAGACTTTGACTTTAGAGTTAGGAGTCTTAAAGTTATTAAAGTCAGGAATCTTAAAGTTAGTAGTCTTAATTAAACTATCAACCATAGAAGACTTTGACTTCCAATTGTGCTACGGATGTGTTTAATTAAACTATCAACCATAGAAGACTTTGACTTCCAATTGTGCTACTGATGTGTTTTGTAATCTTATTTAAAGCACCATATCAAAAAACACATTTGTCCACTATTATTCACTTTCATATTCTTAAAGTGACATATATTTATGAAAGAAAGAATATTGAAAACATAAAACATAATTCTTAAGTATTATAATTATTCACTTTTCAGAAAGGTGAAAAACCAGTGAATGTGAAAAGTCTCGAAGAAATTAATTGAAATATAAAACCAAAAATCATAAAATTGTATTTGTATATGCATCGTTCAAAAAAACCATAAAATTGTATTTGTATATGCATGTACAAATAATATTTATTGCACATTTATCTATCTCCGGTATATTTTAAATTATAAACGTACTCTTTACAGATCTACTACACATGGTTATTGTAATTCAGAAAATTTTAAATTATAAACGTAGTCTTCACAGATCTACTACACATGGTTATTGTAATTCAGAAAATCTTTTTAAATTGTAAAATTGTAAATGAAATGCCCATAGATCTAGCTATAGCATCACATAGTTATTATAATTCCATGTTTATTAAAATTTGATCTAAACAAAATTTATTTTTAAATTAAAAATGCAGTCTTCATAAATCTGCACATAGATGTTATAGTTTCTCTTTTTACTTAAGTATGAGTATAATATTTAAATTATAA
>APFE030500770.1:0-12560 GCA_000404065.3 Pinus taeda | reverse complement strand
AATTCTTTAGTACTGAAATTTCTCTGTTTACTGAGATTATTTGAAATTAACTTATATCATGAGTGTAATCGTTCAATTATTGTATAGAATTCTCTATTTACTAATGTTTGTTTTTAAAAATTATAACTGCAGTGTTCATAGTTTACTTAACTATGAGTATAATATTTAAATTATTTTACAATTCTTTAGTACTGAAATTTCTCTGTCTACTGAGATTTTTTGAAATTAACTTATATCATGAGTGTAATCGTTCAATTATTTTATAGAGTTCTCTATTTACTCAAGTTTAATGTTTGTTTTTAAATTATAAGTGCAGTGTTCACAGTTTACTTAACTGTGAGTATAATATTAAAATTATTTTAATTCTTTAGTACTGAAATTTCTCTGTTTACTGAGATTATTTGAAATTAACTTCTAGTATCAGTGTAATGTTTGTTTTTAAATTACTAATGTTTTCTTTTAAATTATAAGTGCAGTGTTCAAAGACGTGCTTATAGATGCTTTTGTGTAAAATTAACCATATTAGTAAAATGGCTTCGCTTTTAAAGTTGAAGCCAGAGATCTTGTGTGTTTTAATTCAATTTTACTGATATTGAAATTAAAAGCATATCAGTAAAATGGGTTCGCTTCATATATATATATTAAAACCATCGAGTGAATATTTACTGAACCGGTTTTTCAGAAATTAAAAACATAACGAGTGGATATATACTCAACTTGAGATTAAAACATCCTTGTGGAAGAAAGACACTGAAAGTAAAACAGATTGGATGAATCCAATCAGCCTAACTGATGATTAAACCAGATTGGATGCAGTCGAATTTGATGACGAGCACTGGTCCCGTTTCTAGAAACAAGGGAGCCGAAGGCACAGTACCTATTGAAGAGATTACATACATCCGTTCAACCTAGCGGATGAATATATACACTATTCTTTCGAATTTGATGATAACCACTTCCAGAAACAAGGCAGCTAACGGAACTTTACCTACTAAGATAGCAGCTACTCTATAGTGAACACTAAAAATGGTAATGTTATGGTTCCCAACTGGCCTAGACCGTGCAAACTGTGGAGAGTGGATAATGAACGCGGTCTCATCCGAGCTTCCAATTTTTTTTATAGATTGATTGACAGACGAAAATAATACATATCAGACTCCGCTAGGCCAAGCCTCTGATATTTTCATTGGACTGAGATGGGCAGGTAGAGGCTCCAACGCCTTGGACTGATTAAAAAATACGAAAGCATCGTACCTACCAGAGAGACTCGTAGGCACATAGTTGCCCCTCTCCTTTTCGGGATTATACACAACGGCTATAGCCCGGTGTCCTCTCACCTTCGCCAGCGTCTTATTCCCCTCTGCCTCCTCGTCCTCTCAAGCTATAACGTAGAAATGGTTATTACCACTCGTGCCTGCCGCTATGTGAAAGATGTCCTCGTAGCTCCCTTCCCGCGCAGGCGGCACGGGCATGCTCTGGACCGAGCCGCCCCATCTGTCGGAAGCGATGACGGAGCCCTGGTAGGAGCCGAAGCCGACGAGGGCCACGGCTTCTTGCCCGTATTTCTGCCTGACAAGGCCGCCCAGATTGACCTCCCCGAAGTTGACCATTGGGGTTGCCCTGTAATCTCCGACATGCGTGTTGTGAGCCCACACGATCGCCTTCCCACCGGGCCATCGGTCTAGTAGAAAGGCCAGCGTGTCCATCATGTGATTTTCCCGTACGTTCCACGAGTTCCGGTGCCCAAATAGCACCGCCCTGTAATACTCATCGGCATCGCTCACGATCTTCACATTCCGCTGGATATCGAACACTTCCTCCTCTGTGGCGTTGTCCATTTGCCGACGGAGCACATCTCGAAGAACCTTGATAGTGACATCACATATACATACAATTATTCTAAAGAAAATACAGAAAACGGCAGTCAGACATAAGAAAATAGAGATCACCAAAAATAGAGACCAGCAATATGAGACCACCAACATTTATGTATTTATGTAGCTATTTATCTATTAATCTATTAATGCTCATTGAATACATCGAATCCCCACTGAGCACATCAAATTCCTATCTAGAGCGGCCATCCACCCATCACCATTCCTCATTGATCCCATGGCATCCTCATTCCTCATTGATCCCATGGCATCCAGAAATGGTAAATTGAAATTGAAAGATGGCTCTGATGAATGTACAAATAAGTGGGCGATTGCATAGCTATGCGACCGTCTATACCTTCATAGTCGCCATCCTTTCAACATTTTTATGACCGTTATCTATACTTTCATACTCGCCATCTTTTCAACCTATAAAAATGTTGAGGGATGCCCTGATACAATGGGATGGAGACCCACGAGGGATGTGGATGGCCTCCATAGATTTCATACTCGCCATTCTTTCCACCTATAAAAATGTTGAGGGATGCCCTGATACCATGGGATGGAGACCCACGAGGGATGTGGATGGCCTCCATAGATAGGGAGATACTCGCCATCCTTTCACCATATAAAAATGGTGAAGGATGCCCTGATGCCGGGGATGGAGACCCAAGAGGGATGTGGATGGCCCAGGGAGACCGTGGAGTCTGACTGGATGTACTTAGCGAGTATTTATAGATAAATAGCTGTACTTAGTGAGTATTAATAGATAAATAGCTACACAAATAGCTATAGATAAATAGCTATACTTAATGAGTATTAATAGTGAGTATTAATAAATAAATACCTACACAAATAGATATACTCAGTGAGTATTAATATATTGATTGGATTTACTTAGTGAGTATTAATAGATAAATAGCTACACAAACACACAAATACTAATTAGTTGGTTACTTAAAAACAAGGTCAATATCACATTCCAAAACCATTCCAACGTATTTGGTAACTGTTGGTTACCAAAAAACAATGTCAATATCACATTCCAAGACCATTCCAAGAACATTGACTATGACAACAAAATATACACACAATTATTTTGAGGGAAATCAAGAAAACAACTGTCACACAGAATCAATGTAAGACATCACATCTCCCGGTCCAAGAACCTTGGCAGCAAATATACATACGATTGGAGTAGTCTATAGCTGTAAATTGTTTTAGCTGAGGGTATTGGTGATTACATACATGCCATGATAGAAGGAAACCAAGAAAAAAACTACAATTGTCACACATATGAATCAATGTAAGACATCACAGCTATTTTTTTAGTTGAGGCACGGAAATCAAAAATTTAGATGTGATGTCTTATATTGGAAATAAAAAATTTAGATGTGATGTCTTATATTGAATACAATTTTATGGTTTTATATTTGAAGTAATTTGTTATATGGATTTCATATTCACTGGTTTTTCACTTTTCTCTCCAATAACCTTCCAATATATAGATGTGATGTCTTATATTGTATATAGATGTGATGTCTTATATTGGAAATAAAAAATTTAGATGTGATGTCTTACATTGAATACAATTTTATGGTTTTATATTTGAAGTAATTTGTTATATGACTTTTCATATTCACTGGTTTTTCACTTTTCTCTCCAATAACCTTCCAATATACATACAATTACAATTAGAGTAGTCTATAGCTGTAAATTTTTTGAGTTAAGGTATTGGTGATACCCTCATGCCATGATATGTATTTTTTGAGTTGAGGGTATTGGTGATACCCTCATGCCATGACATGTATTAGAGAGTACAACTTTCGCTGAACTTCCCTATGTTTTGGCCCCTGAACTTTCCTATGTTCTGAGAACTTTCGTAAAGTAGTTGATAAGAGACTCCACCACCACCATCCTAACCATTTTATTGTCCACCACCATGTTTTGGCCCCTGAACTTTCCTATGTTCTCGGAACTCCTAACCATTTTATTGTCCACCACCATGTTTTGGCCCCTGAACTTTCCTATGTTCTGGGAACTTTCCTAAAGTAGTTGATAAGGGACTCCTCCACCACCATCTTAGCCATTTTTTCTGTCCACCGCCATCTTGACCATGGTTTGAAAGTATGGATCCGTGACCGAATTTGAAATTTATAAAGTAATCCAATTCCGAATTTGAAACTTATAAAGTACTACAATTCGTAAGTATAGGCTACTCCAATTGTATGTATAAACATGTATAGGCTACTCCAATTCTCTGTATAGACTATACCTTCAGTGAGGGGAAGAGCATCCCTGCTCAAGAAGCAACATTTACATATATATTCGCCGAAGCGAGAAGATACAACAGCCGAAGCTGCGAAGCGAAATTTGAAACGGGGCCAGATCCATCAAATTATACAAATAAGCTGTCGCGCAGCGTCACAATATTGAGAATCGAACACGAGCAGAGTGCGAGAAAGCCGACTACCCCAACCATGTGTATTGTGCACTCATGTGCAAAGTATAGACTATACCTTCATACCTGCGAATTTTTGGATTCATGTGACGGTATGTTGAAAATTTAAATTTAAATTTGAAATTTACACTAGCAGTATATTGAAAAATCAAATTTAAATTTTAAAAATTACGCTAGCGGTTTGTGAAAATTCAAATTTAAATTTTGTGACTGATCTTTAATTAATTTACGCTAGCGGTATGTTGAAAATTCAAATTTATATTTTGAAATTTCAAATTGAATTTATGTTTTAATTGTTTTAATTATGTGGTGGACAACACAACATGGTCCGGGCATGCACATGAGTGCACGGGTCAACGGTTGGGGCAGTGGGTTTTCTCGCACCCCACCAGCGATTGATTCCCTGTATGTGATGTTGTGCAGCTTATAGCGCTTCATTGAGAATGTATGGTATATTATGATTGACATGATGGATTCGCTCCAATATGTTGCTTCTTCAGGGAGATGAACTTCCCCCTGGAAACATAGTCCGGGCGTGATTGATTCACTTCGTAGCTTCGGCTGTTGTATCTGCTTGCTTCGGCGTATAAATGTAATATGTTGCTTCTTCAGGGGGATGAACTTCCCCCTTGAAAACATGGTCTGCTGTATGTGATGTTGTGCATCTTGTAGCGCTTCATTGAGAATGTAAGGTATATTATGATTGATGTGATGGATTCGCTCCAATATGTCGCTTCTTCAGGGGGATGAACTTCCCCCCTGGAAACACATGGTCTGGGCGTGATTGATTCGCTTCGTAGCTTCGGCTGTTGTATTTGCTTGCTTCGGGGTATATATGTAATATGTTGCTTCTTCAGGGGATGAACTTCCCCCTTGAAAACATGGTCCATGCATGTTTTAATTAATTTACGCTAACGGTATGTTAAATTCAAATTCTAAAATTTATACAAATTCCGAAATTCCGAAATCCAAATCCAAATTCCAAAATTTGTTCATATTCCAAAATTCCGAAATCCAAATCCAAATCCAAATTCCAAAATTTATTCAAATTTTGGAATCCAAATTCCAAAATCCGAAGATTCAAAATTTCGGGATTCCAAAATTTATTCAAATTCCGAAATCCAAATCCAAATTCCAAAATTTGGAATTTCCAATATTTTTTCAAATTCCAAAATTTGGAAAGCCAAATCCAAATTACAAAATCCCAAAATCCCGAAATCCAAATCCAAATTTCAAAATTCCAATCCAAATTTCAAAATTCCAAAATCCAAATCCAAATTCCAAAATCCCAAATTGCAAAATTTGATTTCAAGCCCCCAATAATTAATTTCAAATTCCAAAATTCCGAAATCCAAATCTAAATTCCAAAATCCAAATTCAAAAATCCCAAATTTCAAAATTTGATTTCAAAAAGCAAATAATTAATTCCGAAATCCAAATCCAAATTCCAAAATCTAAATTCAAAAATCCCAAATTTCAATCTAAATTCAAAAATCCCAAATTTCAGAATTAGATTTCAAACTGCAAATAATTAATTTACGTTTTACGCCAGCTAGCCGTATGTTGAAAAATTCAAATTCAAATGTATGTTGAAAATTCAAATTCAAATTCAAATTTGAAATTCCAAAATCCAAATCCAAATTCCAAAATGAAATTTAGTGGCTAATCCATGTTTTTAATTATGTGGTGGACAAGACAACATGGTCCGGGCAAGACTGTGGTGGCGGAGTAGACTGAATTAGGGCCTGTTCGGGCAGTGATCAGAAGGTTGGGCAAAGTTTATCCATACGTAGGTCTCGCAAGTCCAAAAATTAGCAGTCCAAAAATTAGCAGGTATAGACTCCGGCAAGAGCTAACCAGCCTGTTATCGGGTATTTAATATATCCAATAACAGTTATCGGGCATTTAATATACCCAATAGCAGTTTCACAGTTTCATGATACATTGAAATACATAACGTGGTAGTACTCTGGCCAGGAAAGGTCTGAGTTTCCACCAGGAAAAAGAGACATACCTGCCCTTTGATAACAGTTTCACCGTACATACATGACATACATTAATAACAGTTTCACCGTACATACATAACATACATAATGTGACCATACATTGATAACAATTTCACCACACATACATGACAAAAGTTTGAATCCGTCTCCACCGGGAAAAAGAGACGTGCCTGCCCCTTGATATTTTTAAGGGGCTTGATATTTTTAAGGGGCGATGACAAGGGACAATGACACTGTCACGTTATATGTACATGACGTTATATATGCCATGTATGCACGCAATGACATTGTCATATGACGTTATATATGCCATGTATGCACGCAATGGCACGCAATGACATTGTCACGTTATATATGCCATGTATAACATTGTTACGTTATGCCATGTATATATGGCGAATCCTATTTCCACCTCTATAGCATTATAAATGCTATAGAGGTACAGTTTTGGGACAGGAGTTCTGACATCGGGCTGTCTCGCTGTCAATCCATATGGCATTTCCCGGCTAACAGTTTCCGATTAATATGGTGTAAGGCGTTGCTGTTCATGATATCACATGCCCTCATGCCATCATATATCACATGCCCATATATCACATGCCAATTGATGCCGCCAGGATTAATGCCGCGATCCTGTACTTCGGCGCCGCGGATCAGATCCACCATATCTAATCCATGCCCCAGGATTAATGCGCCGCGGATCAGATCCACCAACCTCCTGGCTCTTATCTGCAGAGAACAGGGCAAATGTACCATTTGAAAGCGGCGAACAGGAAAACAACGCGGGTGAAGCAAATCGAACGAGAGAGCAATTAGCTGCTGCAACTGCCATAACTGGTTAGTAGAAACGTCTGACCTCTGTATTAGTACATCTAGCTTACGAAGTATTAGATATACTGTTTCAGACATAGCCCACTTCACTGAAATGAATTACTTTCAGATGAATCACCCGCGTTGTTTTCCTGTTCGCCGCTTTCAAATGGTACATTTGCCCTGTTCTCTGCAGATAAGAGTCAGGAAGTTGGTGGATCTGATCTGCGGCGCATTAATCCTGGGGCATGGATTAGATATGGTGGATCTGATCCGCGGCGCCGAAGTACAGGATCGCGGCATTAATCCTGGCGGCATCAATTGATATATGATATATGGGCATGTGATATATGATGGCATGAGGGCATGTGATATCATGAACAGCAACGCCTTACACCATATTAATCGGAAACTGTTAGCCGGGAAATGCCACATGGATTGACAGCGAGACAGCTCGATGTCAGAACTCCTGTCCCAAAACTGTACCTCTATAGCATTTATAATGCTATAGAGGTGGAAATAGGATTCGCCATGTATATATGGTGAGACTGTCACGTTATATATGCCACGGTGAGACTGTCACGTTATATATGCCACGTTATATATGCCTTGTATATATAGTGTATATATACATGACGTTATATATGCCATATATGCAGGCAATGACATTGTCAAGTTATATATGCCATGTATAACATTGTCACGTTATATATGTAATGTATATATAGTGAGACTGTCACGTTATATATGCCATGTATAACATTGTCACGTTATATATGTGTTATATATGTGATATATATGGTGTGATTGTCACGTTATATATGCCTTGTATATATGGTGTATATACATGACGGTATATATGCCATGTATGCATGCAATGAGACTGTCACATATGCTATGTATATACTATATATGCTATATATAACACTGTCACATTATATATGCCATGTACATTATGCCATATGCCATGTACATATGGTGAATATACAGACTTTCATATGGTGAATGTACAGACTTTCATATGTATAACACTGTCACATCATATGTATAACACTGCATCATATGTATCATATGTATAACACTGCATCATATGTATAACACTGTCACATTATATATGCCATGTACATATGGTGAATGTACAGACTATCAAGCGATTGTGCCATTGTGAATGTACAGACTATCAAGCCATTGTGAATGTACAGACTATCATGTTATATCAAGCCATTGAGCCATTGCAGTAGACTACTGTTAGAGATAAGAATCAACATAAAAATAAAAGAACAGCTGTTAAGACAGAAGAATCGATGCTGGTACCTTGAGAGCGGAGGACTTGCAACCCTCGGGCACCTCGAGAAGACTGATCATGTACTCCTCCTCGTTCCGGTCGGAGGGATCAAAGCAGGCGTAATGCCTCCGCGCGCGCTCAGCTAATTCTTTGTCCACCTTATCGAGCTCCTCGATTACGACCTGGATGGAATCGAAGAGAGAATAGACATCCAGGCCGAAGAACCGTACCCGGCGCCGACATTCGCTGTCGGCAACGTTGGAGTTGAAATCTGAAACCCATTCCAGGAGCGTCTCGGTCCCTCTATTTGCCCACATCCATGTCGGCCATCGGGTGAAGGCTTCCCTGAGAACGTCCGCCACCGCCGGCCTGCCTCCTGTGTGTTTTGGAGCGGCGAGGATTCGCTTGTTGAGCTGTTGAGCGGCGGGCCAGTCGCCCTCCAGGGCTATGAAGTTGAAACCGTGTTGGGAGATTAGCAACTCCGAGATGTTGCGGCGCCATTCGTAGAACTCGTGGGTGCCATGGGTCGCTTCTCCGAGCATCACCACCCTCGCCTTGGATATTCTGTCCACCAGTCGCCGCAGATCCCCCGCCTCTTTCAGCGGAATGGCGAGCCTGCCTACTTCCTTTACCAGACTCTCGATACTCATACTTCAACGTAACGATTTCCTTTTTGGTCGAAGGTCATGGACATTTAAGGGGAAAAAAATGTGATATCCGTGGTTGACGTGCGCAGTTCTTCACAAGACGTGTATCGGACTCAAATAGGGTGAGTTGTCTGGGCAAATTCAACATGTCAATTAATATCTTTCCGCCCAAGACAAGTGGCATCCATGGTTGGCGTGTGCAGTTTTGCGCAAGACATGAATCAGATATATATCCGGTGAGTTGTCTAGGTAAATTCAACGTGTCAGCTCTGCCAAACCCGTAGCTGATGACCCAAAGAACTTTCTTGGTGCTACGGAGTGATCTTTACGCTGGGTATTTCATTATATGACTGTAGGACTGCATTGATATTAAATGTTGTAGAATTAATATTTTTTAATTCAAAATTTTGTTTTCTGTTTATAAAATATATTAGTAATCTCCTTTAGATAAATTTCAAATATTAATAACTTGCTGTATATTTATTTTTTCATATTTACTTAATACAATTATGAAATAACTATGTAAAATATTAAATAACAAAAAAATTGTTAATATAACATTTTAAAATAAATTAAATGAATCTTAAACTAATTTTATCCACAAAACTAACCATAGTATAAACAATAATATCTCATTTTATGTAATTCAAATTAATATTAATTTCTTTTTAAAACATAATTTTATACATAAAATAAAATGCAGAAAAAATAATAATTTAAAATTTTAAAATATATTATTATATCGATTTAAATTATATTTTTTAAATATTTAAAAAAATAAATAAAAACAACACAAACGGTTGTCAAACATCATGGGAAAATGGTCCATGAAATTAACGATTTTTTATTGGGCGGTGTGGATAATCTTGTTTCGTAGTTATACCAAAACAATATCCGAATTTATCCAAGTTTTAATTTTTATATCAATTTCTTGAAGCTATTAATTACGTAACAATTTTTTGAGCGATATATAAAATTTATTAATTTGATTAAATTAAAAATTTCAATATTAAAAATTTAATTGAAAGAATAACTTGGCGTAAATCATATGTAGACAAATATTTGTCGAAGCGTTTCGAACCAACTTATGGATTACAGAAGCCTCAATTCAACAAAAAAAGCTGGATATGTTCCTTCAACTTGTCTTGACGATAAACCACACAAGTTGGTTCGAAACGCTTCGACAAATGTTTGTCTACATGTGATTTACGCCAAGTTATTCTTTCAACTATTATGGATCACAGAAGCCTCAATTCAACAAAAAAAAAAGTTGGATCTGTTCCTTCAACTTGTCTTGACGATGAACCACACTAGTTGGTTCGAAACACTTCGACAAATGTTTGTCTACATGTGATTTACGCCAAGTTATTCTTTCAACTATTATGGATCACAGAAGCCTCAATTCAACAAAAAAAAGCTGGATCTGTTCCTTCAACTTGTCTTGACGATGAACCACACTAGTTGGTTCGAAACGCTTCGACAAATGTTTGTCTACATGTGATTTACGCCAAGTTATTCTTTCAACTATTATGGATCACATAAGCCTCAATTCAACAAAAAAAAGCTGGATCTGTTCCTTCAACTTGTCTTGACGATGAACCACACTAGTTGGTTCGAAATGCTTCGACAAATGTTTGTCTACATGTGATTTACGCCAAGTTATTCTTTCAACTATTATGGATCACAGAAGCCTCAATTCAATTAAAAATTAATGTTGAATTAAATACAAAATTTAGAAGCATATTTCATCGTATATTTATTTTTAAATATACTAGAAATCTCTAAGATGGACAAGATAGACGTGAAGGTTAGTACTAATTAAACTAGAGTTATAATAATTAAATTAAAAAAATTTATAATAATCAAATTAAAAAAGAATAATTATCATAATTTTATTTATTATATTCATTATAATTTTATTAGAAGACATTCTTATGGTAATAAGACTAACATGGGTGTGGTCATGTCAGTAGGATTCCCAAATATTCCAGGAATCAACAATGGACATAAACGCAGGAAAAATAGAACAGTGTGGAAAAAAATTCATAATTTCATTTATTATAATAATTTTATAAATAAAATTTCTTCATACAAATATTTAAATATCGACATTATTCATCACTTAGAACTAAAAAGAATTATTATGTGGATTGTTCTCCCTAAATATTGAAGAATCAAATTTACATGAATGCAGTCATGTCCGTCCAATTCTTAAATATAAAATCAACAATCCACATAAACTCAAAAAAACTAAACATTGTGAAAAAAAATATAAAAAAAATCACATGGTTTAAGCTTCTCGGGCTCCCATTGGAGCTATGGTCGAGACAATCGATAATGGAAATTGGGGACTTTATATAGGAAAATTCATATTTCTCGAAGATGGCGGCCTGGCAGCCTGGATAGGCGAATGACATAGGTCTTTCGTAGAGATGGATTTTCCTGGAGGTCCTCCTGCAGACATTGACTGGGTTTGGGGAACTACGCATTTTTCAACACATCGATTACTAGGGCATCTAGTCACATGCTAAGTTGTTGTCCATGGCGCTTTTGGGCTACTCGACGCTGGAACTCAGAGTCAAGTGATTTAGCTAGAGATAACCTTTGAGGATAATCCAAATTCCAGCCACTTTTAAATTTAAAAAAAAAAATTTAAAAAACATAAATCATATACTTCATAAACATAATCTTTATCTTAAAAAAAATTATAATCATAATTAAAAATGTTAAAAACATATTTAAATATTATTTTTATTGCAAAACCGCAAGTAAATATAAATAGTTGTGAAGAAATTATTCGAAATTTAAAACCAAAAATCATAGAATTGTATTTGTATAAGAATTATGCAAATAATATGTATTGCACATTTGTCTACCTCCAGTATATTTTAGTATATGTTCTAACAAAAATGATGAGTGTCTCCATATTTTTTTCCAAATTATAAGTGCAGTCTTCACATATCTACAGCACATAGCTGTTGTAATTCTTTATTTACTAAAATTTGTTTTAAAATTATAAATCTGCATATAGCATCACATATTCTAATTCCGTATTTAAAAAGTTTGTTTTTAAATTATAAATACAACCTTCATAAATCTGCACATGATGTTATAGTTATTTGATGCTATAGTTTCTTTGTTTACTTATGTAGAAATTTTGAATAATATGACACATATTCACAGAGATTATCCGGATTATACACTGTTGCGGAATACATGCATAATACATAAGCTCCTCTACGTTAACCATCAATTTACAGAAGCAAAAACAATAACATGCACACATAGAAGCATCAATCACACATATCAACATAGTATTTTCCCGGGGAAAGCATCTCGCTAAAAACTCCAACTATTTGTATATTATATTGATTGAGAACATGTAACAATACATAGTACAATACTCTTCAAAAGTATCCGGCACTATCTCCACCTGTTAAGATCTGATCTCCAAATCTCCTCCGTTGCTTGCTTGCC
>APFE030500769.1:3663-46630 GCA_000404065.3 Pinus taeda | reverse complement strand
CAACAGGCTTTAGCCAAAAGCCCAAGTATTTGAAAGGATCCTCTAGGGGTTGGGAGGGGAAAGGAAATAAATTTGACATTCTATCTCTTTCTCTTCTTTCAAAATCTGAAAAACAGACTTGGGATTTTCCAGTGTTTATTTGCATACCAGTGGCTTTTAGAAAGAGATCAAAGATACATTTAAACTCCTTTAATTCATTTTGGCAACCATTAGTAAAAATCAGGATATCATCAACAAAGAGAAGGTGAGTGATGTAAAGATTAATTGCAACCTCAATACCTTTAACCTTACCCTCACTTCTAGCTTTGTGAATCAATCTACTTAATCCTTCCGCCACAAGGAGGAACAAAAGTGGAGATAAAGGGCACCCTTGTCTGAGGCCTCTCTGACTGTTGAAGAAGGAAGAGGCAGCTCCATTGACCAAAACAGCAAAACTGACATTTGTGATGCATCCCATGATCCAACTGACAAAAGGATAGCTGAAACCAATGTGGGTTAACAACATCCTTAGATAAAGCCAGTTGATCCGATCATATGCTTTGGAAAGGTCAATCTTTAAAACAACACCCTTCTGTTTCTTCACTTTTATACTATGTGTCACCTCCTGTGCGACACCAATGGCTTCGTGTATCTGTCTTCCATTCAGAAAACCAAATTGTTCCATTGAAATATTTCTAGATAAGATCGGACCAATTCTGAGGGCAATGACCTTTGAAATAATCTTGTAGATGCAATTACACAAGGAAATAGGTCTAAAGTCTTCAAAACTTTCCGGATCATCCTTCTTTGGGATAAGAGCAATAAAAGTTGAGTTAAAAGGTCTATATATTACCCCTTTCTGCTTTGATTCTTCAACGACTTCCGTTATCTCTGCTCCAATTTGTTCAAAAAAGTGGAGGAAAAGTTCTATAGTCCAGCCATCAGGGCCAGGACTTTTATCCTTGCCCATAAGTTTCATGGCCGCTTCAACCTCCTCCTTGGTGACCGGAATTAAGAGGTCTTCAGCTTCATCTTCCTCGACAAATCTGGGAAAACTTTGCACAGTTCTGAAGACTTCAGTGATAGAAGCCTCTCTCTGATCCGAAAAATTGTTTTGAAAATGTCTTTTCCCCAGCCCAGAGAGCTCATGGAAAGAGCTGACATCTCTCCCTTCTTCATCTTTTAGTCTCCAAATTGTGTTTGCAGATTTCCTACCTTTTGCAAAATTATGGAAGAATCTTGTGTTTTCATCCCCCGCTTTTAACCAGATTGCCCTGCTTTTAATCCTCCATTCTTCTTCCTTATCCAACAGAATTTTGTTTTGTTGTTTCTCCAGAAAGAGAATTCTGTCCTTTGAGGCTTGTGAGGAATATCCATCTATCTCCATACTTTCCATATGTTTCAGTTCCTCTCTAATTCTGGACATCTCCTCGGATTGTTTCAATTTTTTATCCTTTGCCCAGGAGATGGTAGCTTTCTTAAGTCTTTTCAAATTCTCCATAAACAGAAAGCTTTTGTCCACCCCGATATTTTGCCCCTGGTGTATCCAAGTGTCGTTAAACAATTTGCAGAAAGAGGGATCTTGAAGCCAGGCTGGGTTGAACTTAAAGGGGGCAGGAGGTTTGGGAGGAGGATTGGTCATTTCCAAGAAAATCGGAAAATGGTCCGAGTTCCCAATTTCCTCGACCCACTGTCTGATCATAGGGACCCTGAAAAGGAGAGGTTCCGAAACCAGAAAGCGATCAAGTATTTTTGCAATCCGGTCACCTCCCACTCTTCTGTTCCTCCAGGTAGGCTTTAGCTTAACTGGAGTAGGGTCAATTAAGTTGTTCTCTGAAAAAAGATTGTGAAAAAATTCAGCAGAGGGGTCTTCCCTTGCAGAAGGGCCCCAAGCTTCATTCCTCCCAAGAGAGAAGTTTAGATCACCTCCCAGAATCATCATCGGATTATTCATCACCGATTTTGACATTAAATCATCCCAGAAGGAGACCCTGCTTTGACAAGGGCCATAGACATTTACAAAGGTTAAGGGGATGGGGAAATCTGGGGATAAGACCTCCATTCCTAAAACATTCTTCAAACCCCAGTGACTGAGGATTTTTACCCGGCACTCTTTAATACCAATAGCAAGACCCCCCGAGTGGCCAGAGGCATCCAAAGCAGTGAAGGCCCAACCCGGAAGAAGAGAGTTAAGCATGGTTTCAATCTCAGGGGCCTTCCCCAAGGTTTCTTGAAGGAAAATAACATCAAAATTGGAGTTTGTGATCCAATCTTTCAAGGCCAGTTTTTTAGGTTTGCTGGCCAAACCCCTGCAGTTCCAGGATGTCAAAATCATTTGATATCTTCTTCAAAGGGCTGGGCTGCTCTAAGGACCCCCGGGATGGAGTATTGTTTGCCATCTGCAACATCCAATTTTGCTTTCAGTTTTGCCTTGGACATGTGTGATTTCTGACCTCTCTTATTTTTGATGTTATTCTGTGGGCGTATCATACCCAAACCACCAGAGGAAACTTGTTCTTCCAGCTTTCCTCCCAAGGATCTCAAATTGTAAGGGCATTGGGGCCGAGGAACAGGGGATTGAAGAGAAGGCCATGTTTTATCACAACTAATATCCAAAGACGGAAAGGAGTTTGCTAAGGTTTCAATATTCGGACTCACAAATTGATGATTTATATTTTTTTCATATACCATATCCTGTTCATTATGATTTTCGGTCTCAGTTTTGTTTTTTACAGGATTTTGTTCATGTAAAAAAATAGGAAGGGGGTCTGTTTGCATACCCGATACCTCGCCAGCAGAAGTAAATTGTATATCCTTGACCTGTTCGACTGTCGCTTCAGCATCCACGACCTCATTTGCTTTGTCCTTCCCTGTAGTCTGCGGAATTTTCTCTTTCCCCATCGCATCCATCTGAAATAGGATTCCTTCGTCCTCGTTAGGCTGCACAATCTCCTCTGTCTCCATGTCCCTTTGATCATGGGCATCCGACATATTTTGCCTCGACGGCATCTGTAGATTTTCCGATCCATTCCCTCGGTGAGAACTTCTGAAATGTCTTCTTCTTCTCGACTGCGGGCAAGCTTTGGCCATATGCCCATAATCATGGCAGCGGTGGCACCTGAACGGTAAATATTCATAGTCAAGTATCTGTTCATAAACATAGTCCTGAAACAGAAGATTAATTTTCTTTGCCAGACGACCACTCAGGTTTAGCATAACCAGTATACGGGCTATAGCCCTGTTTTTTGTCTTCAAAAAAGACATGTCTGCCTCCAAATACACCCCCAATCTGTTACCAATTGACCTGAAAACCTCCTCTGTCCAGAGGAAAGATGGTAAGCCCGGCGCCCGAACCCATACCGGGAAGACATCGGTTTTCTCCTTGATGGCATCAAATAGAGGAGACCATTTTTTTAACAAGATTGGTATGTTTCCTATATGCCAGTTTCGCTGTAAAACCCAGTCTGCGGATCCTTTATCTCCGAACCTGAATTGAAACCATCCCTTTGCCAGCACAAGGGCTTCAAATTTGAGAGGGCTTTCATTTTTAAAAGATTGTTCACCCCATTCTTGAAGAAATTCAGAGGTGAATTTCTTACCTCTTGCTTTGCCGACCAAGGTGCATTCGGCCACAGTTAAAGCTTCCACCATTGAAACCTCCATTCCGAGAACCAGGTTGTCGACGACCTCCGAAGCGCCAATGGGTCTTTGTGGTTTCCGTTTTGCCCCCTTTAATCCGGCCCTTTCCGCCTGTACTCTTGTATCTTCCCGAGTTCCTGTAAGATCATGATTTATCAAAGGTGTAATACCCTGTGATTCCGTCTCCTGTGTAGGCTGGTATGAATCCAAAGACCCCAAGACCCCATTGTCCGTGTGGGGAGTATTGACCGCCGAGGCATTTATGGCTTCCCTCGCCCCCACAAAAGCCTCCCCACAATCGTTTGCAGAGAACCCCTTAGGGTTTAGGGATTCACTGAGTAGGGGAATCCTCGAAAATGAAAAGACTCCGCCTGTTGCCCTTTCCTAGTCTAGTCCTGCAGATAAACCTCTCTTATATATGTCTTCAGAACCCTTTGAGACAGAAAACCCTTCATATGGCTTTTTCCCTTTTGGGTCCGTCGGCAAGCCAAAATCATTGTCCCCATTGGTAACTACTGCATCCATTGGTATCAGGGCACTCAGTGAGCCAGAGTTCGATGTCCCGCTACCCGAGTTCTTGCTTTGAGTCAGAGGAAAGGGAGAGTCTGAGTTTGAAACAACCTCCAAACCCGGTGAGTCAATAGCCCCAAAGTAATGTTCCACATTTTGCGTATTTATTTCCTTTCCCCACATCGATAATATATCTTCCACCTCGGGGTCCAGTGCCAGAATTTCCGCGGGGTTAACCATGGTTCAGACTACCCAGGAGAGTGTTAGTCGGTAAGTCTGAGCAGGTAAGTTCGCGGCAGCTTCACGGATAACACGGGGAAGAACAGCAAGAATAGAATACCTGTGAAAAAACCTACTATTTTCGCGCTTCAAAAAACGACAAAAGAAAAACATAAGCTTTGAGACAAACCGCCAGCCAAAACTTGAAGGGTTGTCGACAGCAGTGTAGTCTGACCCGCGCAGTTACCCGAAACCTGTGCGCAAAGTCTCCCTGCTCGTGAATTTTGTAAACCTAACCAGCACCGCCATCGTCGCTCCCCCTCCTGTCAATAACTTGTTGTGTACCAAGGTCCAAAAGAAAAAATTTATTTTTGGTAGCGCTAATGGCTCCCAAATCTGCTTCCAAAAGGCTGGAGTATGGTGGCTGATCCTTTTCCCCTGAAGTTACATTTCTAATTTTATATGCATGTAAAAACAAATTGTATAAGTTCGTGGAGGAAATAAATCATTATAAGGCATCAGTTGTCACACATATTATAGATCAATTGACTTGTTATATATAAAAACTAACTTTTGTAACTTTATATATCTTTTTTATTCCATGAAAATTTTAAATCACATTATATAATATAATATATGAAACTCTAATATTTTTTTCCTTTGTTATTATAAATAAAGTTATAATATAGTTTTGATAAAAGTAGTTTATTGAGGGAAGTGTGGGTCTTGGTTTGAGTGCTACTATAGTCGTCTCTATCGATTATTCCAATGGCCTCCGAGGAGGGGGTGGCCCCCACTCCACCCTTGCCTGACGCCTTTGTTGATGTTGCCTTCCAATCTCTAGTGGCATCCCTTCCCAAGCATGTGTGTCCGTCAGTTGTTGCATCCAAGTTTGTTAAGTGCAATGATGAGGTCAAGAACGTTTCCTTACTGGATGGGGTCAATCAAATCTCCCTTTCTTATGCTAAGAGAGATTTGACAGGTAAATTCATGGGTATGTGGCCTTCTCCAAGGTTAATGGAAGTTTGGATAGGAAAAAATTGGAAGCCTGTGATGAAGGTGAAGATTTCTCTCTCTGCGGTAAGCAATGGGTTCTTCATTTTTCTATTTGAATTAAAAGAGGACATAGATTTAGTATTCTAAAACGGGCCATACTTATTTGGCTCTAGAGGGATGTATTTGAACAAATGGACCCTTGAATTCAATCCAGACGAGGACATTCCTACTACTATTTGAGTATGGGTCAATCTTTTGCACCTTCCAATCTCATGCTAGAGTGACGATTGTCTCCGGGCTATTAATAATATGGTAGGGAAATTCTTGGACAAGTCTAAACCCAAAGGATCCTAATTTTCCTGTTCCAAAATATGTGTAGAAGTATATTTGGAGAAGGGTTGGTCAATCAAAACCAATACAAATATAGGAGAATGGAAGCACAAACAAGTTGTGGAATATGAACACATTCCATTCAAATGAAAACACCACCACGATTATGACTATTTTTCTAGAGACTATGCCAAAGCTGGGAAAGATAAAAGTATGAATGCTCCAGCAACTCAGGAGGAGCAATGGCAGAAGCCAAAAAGAGCTCTGAAAGGAAAAGGAACAATGTCAAAGTCTCGAGGTCCTGTGGCCAATATCATTGATCCTTCCTCCTTAAACCCCTTCAAAGTATTAAGCGATGATGAAATGGAAATGGAAACTCCCCTTCAACAAAACAAAAGGACAAGTGTGGAGGAGGTTCAGGTAATTGAATAAGGTGAAATAGTAGTAGAAAATAATCCAAAGAAAAGTGGGGGTGAAGCAACCACTTCGAAGACTGTTCCGGCCCCTGACATTCTAAGATCCATTCTTGGTAGTCTACTAAAGGATTTAGAAAGAGTTGTCACCAAGAATATGTCTCAAAATTTATCCTAGGTTGACGAATGTAGCAGTCAGGAAACTAACCTCTTGAAGAGAAAAGGAAGTCCAAACAAGAGGGAACATCGAGAAATAGAAGGAGAACTAAACAAAAATCTTGGGAACCAATCAGTAATTTTAGAAATTATCGAAGGGAAACGGATAAACAAAGAAGGAAAGGATGGTGGGCTCTCCCCCTCCATTCATAAGTAATGAAAGTGATATCCTGGAACATAAGAGGGCTAGAAAACACTGCTAAAACCCTAGTAGTAAGAGAAAATCAAACACGAATCTACATTGGTGGTGTTTATTCATGAAACAAAGCTATAAGAAGTCGAGGTTCTAAGAGCAGTTGGAAATTTTTGGAAATATTTCTCTAGGTCAGTTGAGTCTTCAAGGGGAGCCTCAGGAGGGCTCGACATATTATAGTCAAACAAGAATTTCACCTTGGTTGAAGAAACAAAAATGAAGTCCCGGGTTATGGCTCTCCTAGAGGAAAGAAATTCAGGGGAAAGAATCCCCTTCATAAATATTTATGGTCTAGTTCTATATAGTGAAAAAGTTGAAGTTTGGGATTCATTAGACGCTCTAAATGAGAGAAACCACCACATTAACAATATAATGGGAGGGGAATTCAACATAGTTTTAAATATGAAAGAGAAAAGAGGAGGGACTTCAAATAGGATACATTCAGAGATATAATGGTGGAAACAATAGAGTGATGGGATTTGATAAATATCAAGCCCAAGGCTGGGAAATATACATGGTCAAATAGATGGTCTGGGGATCACCTTATTGTTGCTTGCTTGGACTGCTTCCCACTACACAATAGCTAGCTCCTCAAAGGGTTGGACTTCTCCTTGTGTTGAAGCTGAAGGAGACTCGGACCATTGCCCCATCATGATCACAATGCAAAATACTGAAAATATTGGACCGCTTCCCTTCAAATTCAATACAGACTGGTGCCAATATGAAGAGGTTGGTGAACTAGTAAGGCGGGCCTAGTTCTGCCAACGCTAAGGCTCCCCTAGTTATGTTTGGGAAACTAAGCTTAATAATGTCAAAAAAGAGTTGAGAAAGTCGCTGAAAGAGAATTACCAATCCCTAGGGAAAAAAAGGAGAGACAAAGTTCAAGAACTAGAAGAGCACTATAAGATGATGGAGGAAACATAAATAGAAGGAAAACACACCTAAAAGGAAAAGGACATTTTTACACAGATCTTTAACCTAAGTAGGCAAGAAGAAAATCTGTGGAGGTTTAAATCTCACAATCTTTGGTTGAAAGTTAGGGACTCCAACACTTCCTTCTTCCATAAATAGGTGATGGCTCGGGAGAATAGGAACATAATAAGGGAGATAAAGGCTGATGGAAGGAAAAAAGTTAGCTCCTTTATGGAAATTAAAATGGAGGCCTATAATTGTTTCAAATCTCTTCTCCATAAAGAAAATATTCCTCTAGATAGTACCTTTGAGTTTCATTAGGAAATGCCACAAGTCATCCCCCCTCCAGCCAATCATGTTCTTACAAGTGAAATTATGGAAGAAGAAGTCTGAAGTACAATATGGAGCTTGGAACTTGAGAAGACATAATGCCCAGATATTGGAAAACACTGAAAATATTGGATCACTTCCCTTCAAAGTCAATACAGACTAGTGCTCAGATGAAGACGTTGGGGAATTGGTAAGGCGGGCCTGGTTCTGCCAAATCCAAGGCTCCCCCAGTTATGTTTGGTAAACTAAGCTTAAGAATGTCAAAAAAGAGTTGAGGAAGTGGCTGAAAGAGAATTACCAACCCCTAGGGAAAAAAAGGAGAGACAAAGTTCAGGAACTAGAAGAGCACTATAAGATGATGGAGGAAGCACAAATAGAAGGAAAACACATCTAAAAGGAAAAGGACATTTCCACGCAGATCTTTAACCTAAGTAGGCAAGAATAAAATCCATGGAGGTTTAAATATCACAATGTTTGGTTGAAAGTTAGGGACTCCAACACTTCCTTCTTCCATAAATAGGCGATGGCTCAGGAGAATAGGAACAGAATAAGGGATGTAAAGCCTGATGGAAGGTAGAAAGTTAGCTCCTCTATAAAAATTAAAATGGAGGCCTATAATTTTTTCAAATATCTTCTCCATAAAGACAATATTCCTCTAGACATTGCCTTTGAGTTTCTTCAAGAAATGCCACAAGTCATCCCCCCTCTAGCCAATCATGTTCTTACAGGTGAAATTATGGAAGAAGAAGTCTGAAGTATGATATGGAGCTTGGAACCTGAGAAGGCACCATGCCCAGATGAATCCTCTATTTTTTTTATCAAATATTATGGAACACCATCAAAAGGGATCTTATCAGAATGTTGAATAATAGCAGAGCAAAAAAGAAGCTCAGGGGAAGCACCAATTGATCCTTTCTGCCCTGATTCCAAAAGAGTCCAACCCCACCTCCTTTTCAAGATTCTGACCTACTTCATTGTGCAACTCTTCCTATAAAATCTTAACGAAAATCATCACCAACATGATTAAGCCTTTGCTTCTTTCCCTTATCTCTTAGAATCAAGGTGGCTTCATGCAACATCAGAACATTCTCGATAACATCATTCTAGTTTAGGAGGCAATGCACTCTAGAAAAGATGTAGGAGAAGATGGAATGGTTATCAAATTGGATAAGGAAAATGCATTTGATCAGGTAACTCACTCCTTTTTTTATTGTTATGCAAAAATTAGGCTTTAGTAATGAATTCATCTTATGGATTAACACTTTTATTGGCTCCCCTTAGATTTCTCCCTTGATAAATGGTCGGTCAACCCCCTTCTTTGTTGCCTTTAGATGCCTTCGGCAAGGTTGTCCTCTGTCACCTCTTCTTTATATTATCATGGCTAAAGCCTTGAATCATATGCTAGAATCTGAGTGGTTGGCTTGTTCTCTCCCTGGTATAAGTATTGCAAGGAATGTTCAGGAAATAAATCACTCTCAATTTTTTGACGACACCCTCTTGATTGGAGGGGCCTCCCTAGCGATTTCTTCAAGATTCAAAAAGATTTTGTATTGGTATTTTCTCCTATATGGGGGATTGGTAAACAAATTGAAATGTCATTTGATTAGTTAGAGTTTTCCAGTGGTGAAGGTGAAAGCAGTTGCTTGCTTGTTGGGATTCCTTGTGAATGTTCATTGGACCTCCTTCAAGTATCTTGGGATTCCCATCTCCTTTAAGAAGGAAGCTAGGGAAGACTAGGAGATTGTTCTCCATAAAATAAGGAAAGGAGTGCATTCCTGGGGAGTACGATGGCTCAACTTGGCCAGGATAGTTATCCTCATAAAATATGTTCTCTCCTCTCTTCTGGTGTACCTAGGAGATGGTATTTTAGCACCATCATACATAAACCAACAAATAAGCAGGCAATTCGGAAGTTTTTATGGCAAGAGGGTGAGAGTAACGATCATAAATTCCATCTTATCAACTAGAATTTGGTTAAACAACTAAAGAGCTTGGGAGGATTAGCAATCAAGGATCCAGAAGTTATGAATCTAGCCCGAGTGGAATTGGTTTGGAGACTTCTCTCAAACTCCAACGAGTGGTGGAAAAAGGCCTTTACAAGAAAATATTTCCATAAAAATTGACTTATCATATCGGAAGGAGAATTATGGGAACGCAAAGGTTAAAAAAATTGGAGACTATGCAAAGCTTCGTCATTTCTCATTCTGAATCATCTTGGTTGGCAGCCAAGGAATGTAAAATGCATCCAACTTTGGACAGATCACTCTCCCCCTTCTGACTTTTTCTTGGAGTTCTCAAGTTGGATGGAAGAGCATGGTTTTTCTTGTCTAGTGGATATTTCTTGTTGGGACGATTAGGGTCTGTGGTGCGGATGGTTGCCTCTGGACCTGCCCACTCATCTAATGAAGCATTGGCATTCTATGATTAATAGTTTAAAAGGGTTCGCTCCTATCATAACAAGAAAATTAGACAGGCGTGCTTGGCTAGGTGGAAAATCCAAAAAATATTCAATCAAAGATGGTCACAATCTCTTAATCAAGAATTCTTCCTCCCCCCCTCCATCTAAAATTTGAGGAACGATTTGGAATGGTGATGGGCTCCCTAAGATTAATATATTATGTCGGGAAATGGTTCATGAGAAAATCCTTACGACAGAAAACTTACAAAAAAGGAAAATTTGCAGCCCCTCCCGATGTGTGTTATGTGGTAATTTAGAGGAAACTATCTAGCATCTATTTTGTCAATGCCCCTTTGTTTTGGATACCTAGAAACTTACATTAGTACCCCTTTCTTATTCAGTGGAAGCATAAATTTCCCTGTCCCCTAAACTCTCTTTTAAGGTGATTCTCAATGGCAATTCCCAAATACCTATGTTGGTCGATTTGGCTCTACCGAAATCAGACAATCTTTCATGATAAGTGTTATAATCCAGAAATTGCAACAATTAAAGGAATGATGCTTCTCTTCAAGGTTATATCATCCAGGGGAATTGACGTCTTGGATATGAAGGATTTATCCATCAATGAAAAAGAGTGGCTCAAAATCTCCTCTTTTAACTTTCAGGCCCCATTATCAAAGTCTCATATCGTCCCTCCCTTTTGTATCAGACTGAAAGGGGAAGATTTTGTAGAATGGAAAAGAAATATCAGTAAGGTCTGATTGTATTTTGATGGAGCTTCGAAAGATAACCCTGGGGAGGTTGAAGTGGGAGGGTGATAGTAAACCTTGAAGAAAAGACAAAATTAAAGTTCGCATGGGGACTAGGCAACACCACGAACAATCAAGCATAAGCTCCTTCTCTTTGGTAGGTTCTGAACATCAGCGTCTCTAATGGTATCAAGAACTTGATAATCATTGGTGATTCTATGACGGTAATTAAAAAATGCTTGAGGCTCATCGAGAAAGAGAACCTCCTTGAATTTGAATCATCCTAAATCATTATTAGGATAAATTATCTTTTAAAAAAGTTTGAAAATGTTAAAATGTTCCATGCGTTACGGGCAAACAACCATGTGGCGGATGCACAACCCAACGTTGGGGTGGCTTTAGAGCAAGGCTCCTTATGAATTAACCACTATGTTGTAATATTTCACATCCCTTGATTCAATATAAATATTTCAGACTGGTGCAATATAATTGGGGTATGGGTCTAAAACACATAAATTTGGTAGTTATTAAGGTCAGTTTCCTCATGGCCTTCTGCAATGCGTTGGGACCAAGGGCGGTTGGTAGTAAGTTATGGAACAAGTGTGATAGTTGGAGTTCGAAGGCCATGATCTATGACAGGTGGGAGATGTGTCCTCATTTATTTACCTGGAGATTTAATACAGTTCCGTTCTTGGGCTGGGCAAGTACCATCACAATTCGCTCCAGGATTGTTTCGGCAGTGTAGGAGATTAAGGGTAGATGTTACGCCATGATGTAGAATCGATTCTCATTAATGAAAGATAAGACAAGAATGAATGTCGAGATGAACCAGACTATTATTTATAGCAGCTGGTTGCAGATGGTCAATCATAGGATCTTGTCATTTCAGGGTAGAATCGCCAATAAAATGGCATCTTCTAGCAATGGAAATGGTGGCGAAGCTGGGTCAGGTCGCAATGAGAATTTAGAGGACATGGTTAATAGCTCCTACAAGCATGTGATAAAGGAAATTGTAAAATAAATTAATGAAAATATGGCGGTTCTGTATGCCCAGTTTTTGGGTCTTGGTAAAGACATGGAATTACTGCATAAAACTATGAAGAGTCTATGTACAGACGTGATGAGTCTAGGTCACAAGGTGGAGAACATTGAAGTCAAAGTCGAGACTGCCACAGTCGTGGTGTTGAAAGAAGTCTTCGGATTTGGGGATGAATTTTTCCCTCAACTTGAAGGTGTTGTGGGCACTGCAGTTTGGGACCTGGAACCTAGGGATGGCAGTGTTGAAGAACTAGTTATGACTGCGGATGAGGCCTCGGGACAAATCGAACCTAGTAGTAATGGGTAGAAGTTTGCTTTTAAGTTATATATATGTTTTGTCAATTTATAGAATATGGTGGAGTTTTTTGGAAGGTCTATAGTATAAGCTATATTCAAAGCTCATTTGTAGATAATGTTGGTAGCAATATGGTCCTTCTTCAGATTAAATGATGAACATTTATGAGAATTTTCTCTCTAAGATTGTAAGGGACTTGACATGTTTCCCATTAGTCTAATGAAAAAGCTACCCATTCTATTTATAAAAAAAAAATGTTTATTAAGGTTTTTTTCTATTTATTAAAAATGTTTTTGATAAAACAAAATTGTGTTATCTTTATTTTTATAAATTAAATATTTTATAAAATTATAATAAATAATAATTACACACAAATATATATATATATATATATATATAATTTGAAAAGAAAAAAAAAATAGATTTTAAGTATTGTAACCATGTAGTGATATAATATGTAATACTTAATTTTCGAACATAATTATATTAGAATACATATAATAATAATTTATTATAATTGATTAAAAAACATAAATAAGATTCCAATACCAATTACATAATTCACTTGATAGTTGATTAATAAGAAACTTAGTTGTAAGATGCATAAACTTTCTTACAACATTGTGAAACGAATTGTCTTGTTGTAATTTCTGAGTTAGATGATCACAACCAACGTATCGGGTGTTAGAAATCAATTAACAAAGCAATAAAACACATAAAATATTTTGGAAATGCAAATATAGAAATGCATAAAATAAGAGAAACACATATATACGTGATTCACTCAATTTTGACTATATCCATGGAGAAACAATCAACTCTTCCTTTATATTATTCAGCAAAATGAAGAGATACAACCTACAACAAATCCGTTGTAATTTCCTCTTCGCTCTCATACAATCTCATCTCTCCTTCTTGCACAGAATAATAATACACAACCGCAATACAATTCCCTCATATAAACCAAGGGTTTCCTTTTTAGGAAAGAACCCCTAAATTAACATAACTTCGACCTCCAGATCTTTCGCCTAATGAATGACCCAAATTTACTACGAAATTACAATAATTTACAAGGAAAGACGACGATCATACAGGCATTGTTCCCACCCTGTTAGGAATAGGGATCTAATGCAGTTGAAACAAAAAACCTCTGAACAATCAAGAAGATAATCAGACTCCACATCCAACATGGGGGACTAGTCTCTACCTAACCATACATTGAGCTACATTATTTCTTTTTACAGTTTGCCACCAATGAACTCTCAATCAACTACCTATATGAGCGCCTAATCCTTACTTTCTTATAATTTTCCAAAAAAGATATCTCACATCCTTCTCCTCGTTTATTAAGTACAAATATTTTATTCAAAAAAATACAAGGAAAATATTTATGCACATAATCCACTTTTCTCATGCAATTTTATTTTTATTTTATATTTTTATTAGGTTTTCAAGAAATTTATTAATAATTTTTTTACTTTTTATTTAAAAATAGTTATTTTTATTATAACTTTCACTTTATTTATTAAATTATCTAGATTTATGAAGGCATGAAATGAAATACAGATTAGATAGAACACAAAGATACAACAAAATAACAAAATTCCAATTAATTAATAATAAATACTAGTATTTGTTTATATGTATAAATAGAGCAAACTAGCTCGAACAATGGTACCTTATCTCTGAGAATAAATGTGGCAACTACATGCCTTTTGAATTGTGTTACAATGAGGCTTGGAGGCCTTTTCATCATAAAGAATAAGTGTGAAACCCTAACCCTAGGAGATGAAGAGCCAATGATTTTGGGCCCTGCTAGGGTAAGTTGGACTGCCAACTTCCTGAGGTTGTAACTTTGGCATACGGTCTTTGTTTGACTATCATAATACCTAGTTTCGAAGATATCCATCAGGAGGAGGAAAAAGAATTTGTGAAACAAATTTTGGCACTTTTTCAATCTCCCTGTTTTCCCCAGAAACACGTTTTAGGACCTCAAACTGGGTACATAAGTTTAAGACTAGAAAACTACCATAAATAGAAAGTTTAGAAAGTTATGCTAGAATTAAGGAAACTGAAAGGAACAGTGTTGGGATCCAAGTGGAATAGATGGGTGACCACCAATATCTACCTAGGTCATTAAATTTTATTATTATTATTATTATTATTTATTAAATTGCTTTTCTTTATGACTCGGATGCGGGTGGTAATAAATGTTATTTATGAAGGGCCGCACAGAGCAGGCAGTTGGCCCTGCACCAGGCTGGCGGATGACCCCCACGCATGCGCCTTGGGCTGGCAGACACCTTCAAACGCACGCAAATTTAATCTGTTGCAGAATGGTATGTTGGTCACACAGTTCAGCATTTATGAGCGCTTGGTTCAAGAGCATTTGTGTAAGGTTTTATGTATGGCTTTATTTCTATCTCACGCCATTATCACTGGTTCGTTTCACCTCCGCTCGAGGTTCTTCCCGCACCCTTGCCTGGCTCAACTTATTTGGAAGCTCGCCTGGGTAATTAGTTTTGTTGGGCTCCTCTGCGCTCAGATTCTCACCCGTCAGCTCCGCCTCCTTCCCTTTCTTAGTCAGCCTGTCATCCAAAGTATGCCTCGTCGTCGAGGAATCCCACGCAGAGGAAGCAACACTGGGAACAGAGGAAGAACCTCTCAGCCTGCCCCGAAGAATGTCATTCCCATTGCATCAGCATCCCCTTCTTCTCCGCCCCCGGGTCATGCTGGGTCTCTTCCACACAATTCATTTCAGACTACCAGGTTCACCTTCCACAGTAGGCTCAACAGGCCTATATTGACTTCCAGCATCACAGTTATTCTCACTGAGGAAAAGAGTAATCCTACCAGCTCGGCTCATGCTACTTCCTCTCAATCTCAGGAAGATAGCGTCCTTCGAGGGGAAAGGTCTGGGGTGGTGTCTAACGAGGACAATATGCAAGATGACACCCCTGTTTCTGAAGTGCCTCTGCAACCGGCCGACTCAACTCAGAACAAGATTCTGGCTTGTGGGCCGTCTCAGCGTGCAGGCTGCATTCTCAACCTGGTGACTACTCCTACAGGAAGCATTGAAGGAAATGATGACAATGGCTTCGTCACCTGGGTCACTTCGTCTAGCCAGGTGGATAAGGACATGACTGACTCTCTGCAGCATGCAGACGAAGGCCGTTTCATCACCAATGGGTGGCTTTCTTACCTTTGCTCTGTGTAGTTTTTGCTATGTGTCTTCGTTTCCAAGTCTCTGGTCCTGTGTCTGGTTTATGTTCTTGCTTAAGCTCGTGGCGCTAGCCAACCTGCTCTCTGTTTGCAGTTACAACTATGGGTTTGATGGGTACCATTTTTTCTTTTTGTTCATGGCGGGCATGATAGCATGCGTCTTAGTAAAATCTCTAAAGATGTTATCTACGTCATGTTAAAATCAGAACAGAGATATCTCAGGGGGGTCATGGTCTAACACAAAATCTTTGGAAGTCTGTAATTTGAAAACAACAGAAAGCATGAAATGTATGTCTCTAATTCTCTGGCTGAGCGCTGGCATTTTCCCCCTCTGAGGTCTTGACCTCATTTTACATAAATTTTCTCTTTTTTAATAGAATTAGTATTTACGAAGAAAAAAAAATTGTTTTTCTTTATGGGATATTGTAGAGACAATGATAGCATAACTTCAATGTAGTTCTTAAATACAAAATGTAATCTTA
Source organism: Pinus taeda (assembly GCA_000404065.3). Lineage (NCBI taxonomy): Eukaryota > Viridiplantae > Streptophyta > Pinopsida > Pinales > Pinaceae > Pinus > Pinus taeda. The sequence goes on along the minus strand of APFE030500769.1, from coordinate 30,709 downwards.
TTTTAATATAAACATTATAGTCTCGATTTTCACTCTCCATGTGGTACAAATTGTTAAAAGCAAAAACCCAATCAAATTTCAAAATTTTAATATGACATAAACTATATTTTAAACTTCACATTTCAATTAAATTAGCTTGACTTCTGTTCATTTCATGAAAGCACTTTTGAAAGAGAAAGATGGTACCAATTATCCTTAAGAAGTTAATATTATCCTCTAATATTTAGAAAATATTATGTAATCAGTTTTTCTATCAAATGTTATCAAATGTTAATGCAAACAAGGTTGAAATGGTTTTTAATAATGGCTTTCCCTTAGATACATTTGTGTATATGATTGATGTATATTTGCAATTATTGTTCTCAATTGTAAAATTATTCCCATAGAGTAATAGAGTAGCATTGTGTGTCATGATTGAGATAAATTTCCTAAGCAGCTACAATTCTATGACCATAATTCTACAAAATGTGTTTTGGGGTGCCGGTTTGGTCCAAAAAGTGTGCTTTGCTTCCGAGGGTTCCATTTAGCGGATCTACTACAAACTATGTATTCTCCTGCACATCTAGCACCTGTGACCTGCAAAAATGACACAAAAACCCAACAGAAACAAGAATTTTATAGAAAATAGTAGAAATCTAAAAATAGAAATGAAAATTGAGAGAAAAAATAACTTTTGAAAAACACTAAAAATTGTTGAAACAACAGGCACCAGGGCTTTGAATTGCTACACCAGTGGAGTTGCCATTTGATAGTGTAAAGTTTTCAGAAAGTTGTACTAAAAATTATTCACTTAAGTTGTCGGTGACAAGCAATCTAACAACAAAAATGGTTGTATCTATGCTTCAAATCTGCATTATAAAAGTAAAAAAAATCTACAAGAAAATATATGCAATCATAAGTAGAAACATATAACAGCACCAATAATGTGTAACAATTCAATGGAGAATGAAAATATTACTTTTATTATAGGAATAATACACCTTATGATGAGAGTTTGTAGACTTGGGTCTACAAATCCCCCTATGTGGGATGGGTGCTTTTGTAACCCTGTGCTTCAGCTTCAATTTTTCTCTCATTGGTTGTATGAAATGGAAAAAATGTGATGATGGGGGATTAAACTTAGATATGGGAGCTCAAATGTCATGAGACGATAAGAATGGTCATGGTGAAGAATGAGGAGAAAACCCCTCTATTTATAACAAAATATTGAGATAGATTGAGATTTAGAAATTAATAAAATATTGTAGACTAAGTCAAAATCTAGTTGTTGTGAATATTTTATTATATTTTTTGAGAGGGAAAAGATATTCGAAATGGTCAATTAACAAATAAAAAATGATTTAATAATTACTTTATGGTAATTAAGTCAAATATGAATTAGAAACAATTATTAAATAATGATTTAATAATTATCTCATGAGGAAAATAAGGGATAAAAATAGAATAATAAATAAACAATAATTTATTGAATTATTCATGATTGATTAAGTAAAAAATGATTAGAAATAATCATTAAATAATGATTTAATAATTAATTCAAGAGAATAATAAATAAATAATGTCTGAATCCAAGTTTCTGTGATCCATATTATGAATGTCGAGAGATCTTTCGATAAAAATCACATAAAAAAAATATAAGTCGATGCCTTTCAAACCATCTAGTGTGGTTCATCTTCACGACAAGATGAAGAACCAGATCATGGCATTAGGTTAAATAGATGAAGAGAGATATTTTATAGTTGTTAGAATATAACAACTAATTTTGACTAAAGAGTTTTCATCAATTAATAAATAATTTTTTAATTAAAATAAAGTAATAGATGGAAATTAGTTGTAAATAAAGAATTAAATTAATTTTATAATATTAAATAATAATAAAATTAATTTAATTCTTATTTACAACTAATTTCCATCTATTACTTTATTTTAATTAAAAAAATGTTTAATAATTGATGATAACTCTTTAGTCAAAACTACTTGTTATATTCTAACAGTTAGAAAACACCTCTCTTCATTTATTCAATCTAATACCATGATCTGGTTCTTCATCTTGTCCTGAAGATGAACCACACTAGATGGTTTGAAACACGTAGACTTAAAGTTGTTTTATGTGTTTTTTACCAAAATATCTCTCAACAAACACAAATAGATAATGATTTAGATGAATGTATTTCCAGATTAATCACATCATTAGGATTTGGTCAACATTTCGAACCAACTAATGTGGCTCATCCTAAGGGCAAGGTGAAAAAAACAATCGATCTTAAGGAATAAATAGCATGGATGCATCATTTTCTAGAGTTAGCTGTTGAAAACTAGTCGTTAGTAAATCAGTTAGTAAGGTAAATAAAGTAATATTTTAAAAAATGGTTGTTAAGAGTTATTGATTAAAGTATTACGTATTTAATTATAAGTACCCGTTACGAATGGTTATATATAAAAAATAGGTTTTAATAAAGTGCGAATGATTTTTAATTTAATTTAAAATCTATGGGTGTTAGTTATCCAATAGTATTTATTTTAATCAAATAAAATTGTATGGTTAATAATTGTTCAAAAATATTATTTATTTATCTAAATTATTAAACTCTAATATAGTAAGATTAATTCATAAATTAAAAAGAGGTTGCAAATATATGTATATGTATATAGTTATATATATATATATATATATATATATATTATATATATATAATATATATAATATATATATATATATATATAGGATTATTAGGATTCTCATGGGGTTTTGGATTTTAATGAGAAATAATTTAGGAAAATGGTTCACTAAATTATTTCAAATGGTGAAAGTGAGTCTTAATGTATAAAAACTAATCCTACATGGTGTATTTTGATCAACCTAGTAAGAAATAATGGGTGAACATTTTTGGGTGATAACAACTAGGGAACCACGCCTAGCTAACCCTGTTAGGAAGTAGATATCTTCCATCTCCAATTGTAGGGCTTCATGTTGCACCACAAATTGTTCATTTGCAGGATCCCACTAATCTACCAAACATTCCAACAACTAGGTTTGGCTCTTCATACTCTGTATTTTGAAGAACTTCAACAACTCATTATCTCTAAGTGTTATGAGGGTTGGAGGATGAGCCACAACTTGAATATAATTTCCTCAGTGATCTCTTTCTCTCCAAGGTAAAAATGTGTGTGTCTTTCTTCTTCTTCTTCTTTTTTTTTTTTCTTTTTTGTATCGGGTGCGTGGTTCATGTTCATTTATAACATTTCTTTGCGGGGGGTTTCACTTGTTTATATATTTTCTAGGAATTGAGATTACTTATATTATATTATTATTCTAACTATTTTATTTGCAGGAGTTTGGCACATTTTTAATCTTTTAAATAGAGTATTTCTATGATTTTGTTATTGTAATGGGCCTAAGATGCATTTTTTTTAACCTGGCATATAGGGATAGGTTCCACATTACCGTTATTGGTGCATTATAACCTATCTTGGCCATTTTTTAATACACCTTAGGTTCGACTCCATCATGTTGCGATATTAGCCAGTCTCTTTTTGCATGTGGTAACTTGGTGGTATAGCTCACCTATACATGGATGTCGTAGATTAGCACCACTTTTCCATATTGGTGTCCATGCAACATTTTGTTTATCCTATCTCATAATTCCCCCTTTTGTCTCGCCGTGACTTAGAATATAAGCCCCATTTACTCTTCTTTGTCATCTTCTAGATTTACCCTAGGAGGATTCCATCCCTTTTATACCTTCTGATTGTTGCAACAATTTAGCATTACTTATGCATGTTGATAAGCCTTGGTTTCATTTCGCTACCATTGCCACATTATGCTTATCCTATTGCTTGATTTTGCTTGGTATTCTTACCTTTCCTAGAGCAATCGATATGATGAGTGGTCTCACTTTCCAACCTTACAGTTCCTTATGCTTCGGGTGTTTCCATAAACTCGAAACTAGTTGCTACCCTTTATACCATTCGTTCCTCCAGGATGAGATTTCTTCGCGTCATTTTTACAAATTGAAAGACAACAAGTATCCTTTTATATTAATTTTTTAGGCTCGTTAAAACTGGACAAAAAAGGAAACATAAGGAAGTGTACCCGAACCCTCATAGGTTAGAGACAAATGTTGGATCTGAAGCCTTTACTGGATAACATGCTTCCACTTTAAGATCTTTCTCCTAACAATTCTAATCCAAAATTCCTGCACAAGAGCATGACCAAACAAAACAAGTTTTCTTTCCATAGAGGGAAGACTAGCATGAACAATATATAAATATCAACATGATAAACATAGCATGTAAAGAAGGGAAATCGTAGACTTTCATTAATGAAAAAATGATTGCAATAGTATGCCTTCAACATAAGGATCCTCCTCTTTAGCTTACAATCCTAGTCTCCCCCTAGAGATAGTCTCTGAGCACCCAAACAATATGGAAAACCTTCCTCACAAATTCCAACTAGCCCCTCTCCTCTTACCATGATCAAATTGTATCTGCCTTTTTCACTCTCTGAGAGGATGTATCTAGACATCTAGGGGCTCGAGAAGTTAGGAAACTTCTACAATAATTGACCCCTAGCCAACTCATGGAAAAGTAGGCTGAGTTGATCTCCTCAAGAATGAAAAACTCTAGAAGTCTTGGAAAATATGCAGGTTGTGAAAGGGAAACCTTCATTTAAAGGCTTAGGTTGTAAACCGTGAATCAAAGTTTAGATGCAAGTTATTAGAGTAGGACTAGTGTCCCTATTGTAAAAGAGGAAAAAAAGAGGAAAAGTTATGCATTAAAGTCGACAAGTCAAAGGTCTTTCCTACTGACTCATTGTGGATAAAATAGGCTATAAAAGTTACAACATCGACCATGATGCTTTCTTTAGTTCATCATCTTGGAAGAAATGAATTTGTTGTTTGCGAGGGCACAAAATGGATAACATGGTTGTTGTAGAAAAAGAAAACACATAAAGAATCATGTGTTAATATGGATTCCCCATAAAAACTTGTAACTATCCAAGAGAACTTGTTTGGGGCATGTAGATGGCTATGAGGTGTTGAGAATAGATATCGATATCCATTTATACTCCCTATGTTGGAGTAATATTGTGTAGTATTCTTTTGTATAGGGCATATGGTTATAAGCCTTGGTGCCTCTTGTAAAGCCTTGAATTTTTTGCTATATTGCTTGATAATCATATTTTGATGTTTCAATAATGTGTCAAGAGACACTCTCTAGCCCAGTATGGTAGAGATGTTGTAACGCAATGTAATGTAATGTCCTGTAAATATTTTAATAGGTCAAAATAATAAATAAATAAATAAATAACTCTACATTAAACATTTTTACTTAGTCAAAATAAAATAAAAAAAACCTTATGTTAAGATTGAAATAATAAAGTAAACTTCACTTGGTCAAGTTATCAGTTGTTTTTTAGCTCTAGGTTTCTCAGAACCAATGGTATTCAAGTGGAATATAGATTATTTAAAAGAGAAAATTAAACTAGCCTAGGTTCATCTTAACTCCATATCTACCAAGTGTTGAGAGGGATCAAATCTCTTTTCACTCTAGAAAAGGTTTGCATCTCAAGAGATTTAATCCCTCTCGATGCTTATTAGATCCAGAGTTAAGATGGATCTAAGTTGGTATGTATGGGCATGCAAGGTCAATTATAATTGGTTATTGAGTTTGTTTGTCTTGTGAACGTCACTATTACCGATGTGTTCAAAAAGAAGACTTTGTGAAGTGAAATTGGGCTCGGGGAACTTAGATAATGTATAGTTAATTATCACTAAATTAAAGTGATGGAAGAGGGTCTTCTCCAGTAAATAAGTTATAACATGAATGTGGTGATATTTCAAACAAAGTGATGAAAGATGATCTTCCCCAATAAAATACCTATAACTAGACAAGTCTACAAAACTTAGTAAATATGACCATTATAAGTCACACATAACATTAGAGAGCATAGTTAATCATTCTTAAGATATTAAGCCACAATTATTATTCATTATAAAATAGTGTTAAGAAATAACTCCTACTTATTATATATCATGTTTATAATTAAATATATATTATCCATTAAGAAGAAAATATATATATATACATATATATCTAATTCACTATATTTTCCTTATACATAATTATATTAATATATATAATTTTTCCATATGAATATTATAATATATATATATATTATATATATTGATGATGAAAGAAAAAAATGACCAACGAGCATAACACCATTCATTCATTAGAGTAAAAGCCCCAATCAAGAGATTTGATCTCTCGATGCTAGGTAGATCCAGAGTTAAGATGGATCTAACTTAGTTTAATTTCCTTATTTAAATAGACTATATTCTCCATGAATACCATGGGTTTTCATAAATCTGGAGCTCAAAAACCACCAGTAACTTGACCAAGTCAAATTTATCTTATTATTTTAGTTTAAAGTTATTTTTATTTTTGTTGGACACCTAATTCTCTATGGGTTAGTGTGGAAGTGAAATAGACTAAGGAAGTCTAAAAGACCTTGGGATGTGGAACCCAATAGTCAAACCATGTACTATAAATGTATATGTTTTGTTAATAAAAAATGCACTCTCATGTTTTATCATTCAGATTTTGTTGCTGCCCATGTGTGTGTTTAACATGGTATCAGAGTGGGCGTTCTCCTGCCCTGCTCCATTTTGAGCCACTTGTTTCATTTTGTGGCATGACCTCTCTATGCATGTCATTTCTACCATTTCTACTCCATGTAAGAAGCATTTCCTCTACTCTATTAAATTCATGCATTGGTTATGAAACAGTGATAGTTGACTGTGGATGCATCTCCAGAGATCTGTGATTTGTTCTCTGAGTAATTTTTTGTGAGTAATCCTCTGTGCGTGTAGTTCATATATGTGTTGGTTCATATGCTAGTTCATGCATTGATTCATATGTTGCGGTGAATATTCTTTGTGCATTGTTTATATGTCGTATTGGTTTCCCATAGCTCCAACGTAGTTGTTGAAGAGCTTACATTATTTAAAGAGCTGTGGGTATGAGTTATGCATGTATGACATGTGTTATTTCTTTCTCTTTAACCTACCATTATTCATACATGTCCCTTTGCTAGTCTCGCGCTCTGTTAGTGACCGTTCACGTTCTGGTTGGTAAGCCTAGTAGCTCTGGCGCTGAAGCTTCCACTGGTCTGACAGTTTATTCATTGGTTCTGGCTAAGGCAGCACATAGAACGTTTTGAGTTGAACGTTTCTGCTCCTGTAACTCCTATTTACCTTTATTATTCCCTTCTACGTTGCTCCTGTCGCTACTTCACCTATTATTCACCATTATTCTCTCCTAACGCTACTCACAAAACGATCATGGTGCTTTCTGCATGCATTTCTGTCACAGGAAGTGAGAGAGCGCACGACAGAAGCTAGGAGACCTTGCAGCCCATGTGAACAATAAACCCACCAACGTTGTTCTGGTATCATTTGATAGTCATCCACCACCCATAATAGCAGAACTGAGTTGAAGTGTATGTAGAGTAAAGTTTTTGTGGATTCTTACGCTATATTTGAAGGAAAATACTGCGATGAGCTAATTGCCAATGCGGTGTACGTAGCAACACCTGGTAAGGGAATTCTAGCTACAAATGAGAGCACTATAACCATCGGAAAGCAGTTGGTGGGCATCAATATTGAAAATATTGAGACCAACAGGCGTCTACTGAGGGAGTTCCTCTTTAAACAGAATTGTAAGAAAACTACAGCTTGATGTCCTCAACGAAGGAGGGGTCCTGCTGGGCATAAAAGTAGACAAAGGAATAGTGGATCTTGCGAGAACCAAAGGTGAAACCACTACCTAGGGCTTGGATGGCCTTGCATAGATATGCCAGCAATACTATAATGTCGAAGCAAGGTTTGCAAAATGAAGGTCCGTTCTGAATTTTGGAACTACGGAGCCCTCCCCACTTGCTATTCAGGAAAATGTAAATGGCCTTGCTCTATGCTATCATCTGCCAAGAGAATGGTTTAGTTCCTATTGTTGAGCCAGAAATTCTGGTAGATGGGTCTCATGATATTGAAACTTGTGTGGCTATTATAGAGAGGGTTTTAGCTACCTATTATATACGTTGTGTGGCCATACCACTCTCGAGTTACGCACAACAGAATTGTAACTGTGAAATATATGATATCCGCAGACTTCCACTCTGCTCACTCCATACGCTGCGTCAAAATCCTCCCACGTTGCCCTGCTCCTCGTGATTTGTGTCTTTTGTTGTTGTAAGCCTGCTCCGGTTTTTGGGATAATTTCTGCGCTTCCCACTGAGCTCTCCATTCGGATTCTTGCCAGGGTACCTCGTGGATGTTATTCAAACTTGAAGTTAGTCTGTAAAATGTGAAATCATGTATTGAGGGTTTTAGAGATATCCGAATTAAGAAAAGAAGAATGGCTATACATTTTGATGAAAGACGAAGAGGAAAAGCTCATCTGGAATGTTTTGGATCCATTATCAGGTAAATGGCATAGCTTGCCACCTATGCCAGCCTTTATATATGAGGAGGAATTCAATCAAGCCACGGGATGGTATTGGCCAGAAATAATTTGTGGTGAAAGGGTCTAAGCTTTCGTTCTTTGAAATATGTGTGCCATTTAAGATCACCATTTTTTGATATATAATTGCCTCCTATGTACATATTAGACTGCTACTTTGAATATTTACTGATTTGTTATGTGTGTTAAAGCAATGAGCTAGTCGGTTCATCTTTGTGCGTTCATACCTGCATAAACATGTGGAATAATCATTTCATTGGTGCGTAGCTCCTACAAGTGGGTCATTGTTGTGTTCTTCATTCTTATTAGAATACTGGAGGTATCGTTGACTCTTTATATATATTGCATTCTGGCATATGTGTTGTTAGCTCTCCATAAATTCTGTGTGATATATGAGGGCAGATAATTTTTTTTCTTTGAAGAAAGTGGAAAAATCAGAGAATATTGATTCGTACCCAAGTCAAAGCATTTATATATGAGCATTCAAGTCCTGTCCATGACATGGTGCTATAGTTGTTGAAGCTTTGATAGCCATCATTTCTGCTTTGAAAGTGAACGAGTATTTGAGGGATCCAAGCAAGTTTGTTGTTGCTACTGCCCCAGTTGTGGCATTGTATTTAAAACTCATTATAGTTTTTGTGTTTAGTGTTGAAGTTCCCATAGAGTATTAAAGTATATTGAAGTTATCCCCTTATTTCAAAAGTTGTATAATTTCACCATTCTGCCAAAACCTGGTGCAAATCGAAATTGGAGCAACTTCTAATATCTTTGAAATAAGTGTATTTAACATAGTTTGATTTGTTGATAAAATGGGAAGACTTTATGGAGCATTAGAGTTACTGAATACACTAATACATTCTAGTGTCGAAAACATAGTCGAAATCAACAAAGACTCTCTCTTTGAAATTCAAACATGTCTACAATATGCACAAGAACAAATTGATTTTTTGTAGCTTGAATCTCAATTACAGCGGGAAGAATTAAAACAGAGGAGTCATCATTCTGAACCTATTTCTGTTCAAAAGATTGAAATAGAATCCCATAAAGTAGCAGTTGTACATGCAGATGCAGAAGTTCAGTCTGTACTTCCTAAGAGCATCATCAGACCTTGGGAAGAGCTCGTCCATAACAAGCACATAACTGGTCCTGGATATGACAAGGACTTGTCCTTTCATATTCCAGACTACTCCAAACCAATCCAATTTCAAAGTGCTGGATTCATTCATGACATTTCACCTACTCCTCATGATAGTTCACCTCCAGTTGTTCCAGATTTTGCCCCTCTTCCACAGCAGCCACAACAAATTGTGAAATGCCAACACTGTGACCGAGTTGGCCATTTGAAGGATCATCATTTTGATCTTCATCCATGTAAGCATTGTCATAAAATCAGTCATTCTTCAAACAGATGCTTCAGAAACAAACCTCCTGCAAGAACAAAGATTAATCTTGGATGGATCGCTTCTTGGAAATGGGCATCAACAACCAAGAAGATATTCCAGTCACATGTCAGAACTTGTTCTAGAGTATTGAACAGTCTTGCTGTTGAGTTTTCTCCATTATCTCACCTTGTATCTAACAGGGGGGGAAATGGTCATCTACAAGCTTCAAAGCCACATCAATCGAGCCTAAGCCACAACCTGTCACACCAGTTTCAGAATTGTAGCCAGAGACAAAGATGCCCCTGAGCATGCCTTCATTTGTTAATGCCTCTTCAAAGAATCTGGGACACTTCCTCTAGCAGAAGACTTCAGCTTCTTGCCAGTTTCAGAAGAATTCTAGGAACAAAATTGGGGACACTTCCTCTAGCAGAAGACTTCAGCTTCTTGCCAGTTTCGAAAGAGTTCCAGGAATTGCATTAAGCATTCCAGAGTTGTTGGTCATCCTTAAACCATCACAGGTTGAGACTTTCCTTTTCAAGTTGAAGTTCTCCCTTTTATGCGGGGTGAGACCTCCCTTTCATGGTTGAAGGTTTCCCTCTTCAAAACAATAGGATCACTTCCTCTAGTAGAAAATTTCAGCTTCTTGCCAGTTTTGGAAGAGTTCTAGGAATTGTAATAAGCATTCCAGTGTTGGTGGTCATCCTTAGACCACCGCCGTTTATACCAACATTTCAGAGAGCACATTCGGCCTAGTGCTGCCATGCATTTCTGCACATTTTGTATTACAACTCTCTTCTTGGACTCATGCATAACCCTTCGGATTAAGGGGGGGAATGTTGGACACCTAATCCTCTATGGGTTAGTGTGGAAGCGGAATAGACTAAGGGAGTCTAAGAGACCTTGGGATGTGGAACCCAACGGTCAAATCATGTACTATAAATGTATATGTTTTGTTAATAAAAATGTACTCTCATGTTTTATCTTTCAGATTTTGTTGCCGCCCATGTGTGTGTATAACAATTTTAATGTGGGGTTATTTTTATTTTATTTTATTTTGGTAATGTAAAAATGTTTAATTTATGGTTACTTTCACTGAATATATATATATATTTTTTTACGAAATATTATATTACATTACGTAACAATATTTACAAGCCTATCACTCAATTGATTTGACCAATAAATTATGATAGATTTTTCTCACTATATTAAAAAAAATGATAAGATAATCTAAATAATTTAAATTGTATATTTTTATATTTTATTATTATTTTTTTAAAATAATTTATATTATATTTAATTTACATATGCAAAGAATATCAATTTTTTTCTTAAATACGTATAAATAAAATAATAATTTAATTTATATTAATTCCATGAAAATGGATCAAAAGTAAACTATATCATCAATGAAAACTTATAATCTATCCATTAACCATATATTTTTGAATTCAAAATTTTGCCAGTGCCTTCACTAGACCTTAACCTATTTTAACCACTCTAATATGGAAACCTATAATTTACCCGTTAACAAGATACCTTTGGTGGACATCGAAATTGAGGTATTCATTCATATATATGTGAAATGTATAAAAATAATGATTGGTTTAAAATTACTTAACCTAAAATTTGATTAATATTAAATTATTTTAAAAATCTATTAAAAATAAAATTTTATATATATATGAAAAATCGTAACTTTATTAGATATGATGAAAATTACATTATGTAGGTGTATTGTTGCATTTAAGATATTTATTTGCAAAAAAAAAGTCAGTTGATCTAACAAAAATATGCACTTAAGAGTCCAAAAAAACCATCATATATTTGTTTGTATACATCAAAATTTTCCATGTAAAATTAGCGAATTGATCTTTCAATAATTAGTATAAAAAAAATAAACAAAATCTATTTAAATATATACATTATATATCATAAACCAACATAAATAAAATCAAGATCATGTAATCACGTCCTCCATGCAGGGCCTTTAGAAAGACGCATATTCTCGATTTCTACGGACTCGGAAATATATCAGACTCCCATATCTTGAGAAGCGCCTTCTTTAGACAATGCATCAACCATCGATTTTCTCTATCTGTAAATGTGGTAACGGGAAACAAAGTCAAATGATTGCTTTAAAAGAAATATCTCATCAAGAATCGTGCATACTGTGTGCTTGCAACATCTAGCATTGTTGTTGAACGAGTGTATGACAATCATATAGTCATAAAGAATCTGTAATTTGTGCATATTTTGTTCTATAGTGAAGATTAACAACTTAAGACCCATAAACTCTAAGAATTTATTTGTGACTGGCTCTAAACCGTTTTTAAATTTGAAGCAATGAATTTTTAAAAGATGTAAAACAAAATCCACACCACAAAACCCCCTAAAAGTGTTGCTCCATCAAAACAAGCTCATGGGAAAGACTGGTCAATGGATTCCTCATATATAATGCATTGTACGGGAATAGAATCAGGGGTATCCAGTAGAGATAAAAATGTCATTGATTAGGCCACCATTATGTCAGGAGTGTTGGGTTTTTCCTTGAATAGTTTAGCGTTATGGGAAATCCAGATATCCCACGATAAAAGGAGGGGAAGATAGCGAAGTTGTTTTGGGCTGATATTTTTCCACCAATCCTTCCAAGCTTTAGAATATGAGGCTCTCTACCACATTTGTTGAATGTTTAATTTTGCATAGGTCGACGACAATACCGCCTTTGTGAAGGTACAATAAAGAAACAAATGATTAACTCATTCGTTCAAATTTTTATAGAGTAGGCACCAGCTTGGGACAATGATGTGTCTCTTAACCAAGTTGTCCCCTGTAGGAACTTTGTTTTCTAGGATGCACCATTGAAAGAGGATATTTTTTGCCGGACACACTACTTTCCATAATTTCTTCCACCACCATGATGGGTGTTCCAGCTTCCTGTGCTAATTTAAAAAGAGATATCCAACTTTCAGGCCATATGATCCATGTGTTGCATGTGCCCAAACCAAGGAATCCTCTCTATCACAAATGCGTACATGAGAAGAAATGAGAGAGGAGGTGTATTGTTGCAACTTCTTCTAATATATGCGAGAGACTTGTAACTAATGAGGGGTTTTCCAATCTTGAGACCAGATAGTGTATTGGTCTAGATCAGTGATTTGAGCCAGAGAATGAAAAATGAAGGATGGCCATAAGATCTGAAGGAAACTGATAATGTTCGTTACAACGAACCCATGGATCCTCTTCTAGTCTCACTTGATCTCCACTTTCGACTTTCCAGACAAAGCCATTTTTTATGAAATAGAAGGCATGAATGAAAACTTTCCATTTACCGATATATTTGTTTATATATATGTTAAAGATTTAATAAGAAAAAAGAAATATATTATATATATTATATATATTATATATTATCTCATTAACATTAGTAATGTTGTTTTTATTTTTAAATAATTCATATTTTGTTATGTAATATTTTTATATTTTTTAGTTTATTGGGAATTAGTTTTTAAGGTAATACATATTTTATTGTTCTTAATCTTGATATTTCTATTATATATTCTTATTCTTTATTGTTTACTATAATTTTTTGGTTTTGACTTAATAAAATGGTCATTTTCTTGATTTAATTTATTTTATTTTTAATAATTTTTGTTTGATTTTTAATAGAATGGTCTTTTTCTTTCTCTAATTTAACTTATTTTGATTCTTTATAACTTTGTTTATGAAAATTTGCATTCATTATTTAATTTATAAATTAATATGTTTTTAAACGTTAGTAAAAAAAATCCTCGATAGGGGTTTGTATTGAGACAAGAGAGTGAGAGACGGATGAATAAATGGTACGAAGCCTGACTCTGGATGATCCAGTTGGCAGGCATGATGCGTGATGATGGCAAGTGCGATGACCAACCAAAGTGGAATGGGTGGAACCGAAACATCGAGAAGGCAATAAAGTTTTATATAAACCATCAGTTCATTTTTTTATCTTGTATTTGGATGATGGGTATGGGAGTGGAGATCAAAGGGATTGAGGTAACAGAGTACACAAAGATCATTTCCCTCTGCATGCCTACTGGTGTTGGCCCGAATGAGGTGAGATGCATTGATGGAGTGCGATTTGTGCTTTCAGAGGGTAGGGTCCTGGTGAGGGTGAGAACAATTTGGGACTTGGGGGATAGGGTCGACGACTGTGTTATAGTGAATGTCATCATTGAATTCTACATATAAGTGATTTTGTTGGGCCTGGAAGTTAATTGGGGTTCCTGTGTTTAAATTATGGTTAGTCATTTTCGTTGTCTTTCCTTTTTTCAATGGTGGCCCTTAATCACCCTACATATTCGAAATCCATCAGCTTTCCACTGGTGTGGAGACATGGTCGCTCTAACACAACTGGGAGGAGATTAGAGAAGATGAGGTCGGAGCACTAGGAGGGTTGTGTGCTCAGTTGAACGTGATCTTAGGGTGAATTGGCAGGAGGAGACTCAAATTTTGTGGGTGAGGCCTTCTTATGTTCTTTGTGCTTGTAAATATGGTGTGGCCCCTCCTTTGGCAGGTTCTGAGGGTGGAGTGGGTCAGAGGAACTGCCCTTGAATCGACTTGTCATCATGTTGAGGTAGGGGGGGGGATCGGCGTGGAACTGGCCACCGCGAGTAGCTTGGTGACCAAGTTGCATGAGCGAAGGAGAAAGAAGAGGAGGGTGGAATTCCAGAGGAAGAGGTTACTCAGATTTGCGCCCCATCGGCAAGGAGCATGGTGCAGCGCCAGACATTACAATCAATTGCTAAAATATTGTGCGATATCCATGAAAGCTTGGACATCCTTTAGGAGCAAAGGTACAATGACCAAAATGAGGTAATATATTGCTTATATAAATGATTTGTAGTTTTCTCAAGGTGAAATCTTGGACAACCTAGCTTCAGTTCATCATATCCAGTGTAGGTATGAAGAAAGGTTGGATGAAATAGAAGCAAAGATGGAACATATTGATTTTCATGGTCATGAGGGGCATGATTAGCTTGTGGCCCCTAGAAATGCTCAGATGTCTGTCCCTCCAATGTAGTATGGTTGTGGTTGGCAGTTTGTATGTTATGGTTGTATTGTGGGTGATATGACTAGTTTGTCTTTGAGTTTCTTGTAAAAACAATCTTTATGTTTCATTGCACTGCTCTCTTGGCCAAACAATATGGTTGAAGTGAGGCTGGGAGAGCAAAGAAATTTTGGCACAAATGTAATCAATTTTTGACGAATTAATATAAGCACTCCAATTGACCAAAAAAAAATTGTTATGTTGCTTGTGGAGCCTAATTATCTTCCTTATTGTTCAGAGGTTACTTGTTTTAGCTGTGTTGGATCCTTGTTCTTAATGGGGTGGAAACGTCGCTCATTTAATTGCTGCTAGGGGGTGGGCAAAGACACATTTTATGATCCCCCCCGGTGGGGGTTTGGGTGTGAAGCTAAAAATAGATGAAAATTTTCCTTGTAAAATATTGTAATTTCGTAGTCAATTTGGGTTGTTCGTTAGGAAGATGATCTAACGATAGAAGTTATGTTAATTTAGGGTTTTTTTCACTAGAAGGAAACCCTCAGATTATCTGAGGGAATTGTATTGTGGTTGTGTATTATTATTTTGAGTGAGAAAGAGAGAAGACATTGTGTGAGAGCGAAGAAGAAATTACAATGGATCTGTTGTAGGTTGTATCTCTTCATTTTGCTAGATAAGATAAAATGAAGGATTGACTGTTTATCTATGGACGTAGCCCAAATTGAATGAACCACATATATTTGTGTCTCTATTATTTTATGTGTTTCTATATTTGTGTTTACGCAATATTTTATGTGTTTCATTGCTCCTTTAATTAATTTTTAACAATTGGTATTAGAGCCGAAAGTCTATTTGGATGATAAACTCACAAGAGATAAGGGTTCCTGGTTCGAGTAAGAGCAATGGTGGAAGATGGTAGGTTTAGGGTCTAGAAATTTAACGAGAAAAACTACCAGTTGTGGAAGATGCATATGGAAGATTATCTATATCAGAAAGATTCGTACCTATCATTGAGTGGAAAGACAAAGAAGTTGACGAGTATTTCGAACAAAGAATGGGATATCCTTAACAAAAAATCACGAGGAACAATATGGTTGTGCCAAGCGGTGTGAGTAGCCTTCAATATTTTGAAGGAAATGACAACGGAAGGTCTAATGAGGGCCTTGGAAAAACTATATGAAAAACCCTCAGCCTCGAATAAGGTATTTCTCATGAAGTGTTTGTTTAAAATGAAGATGTCAGAAGGTGGATCTATTGCTGATCATTTAAATCAGTTTAATATGGTTACCAGTCAGCGAAATTATGTAGGAGTAAATTTTGATGATGAAGTTAGGGCTCTGTTATTTTTATGCTCAATGCTAGAAAGTTGGAATGGCTTGGTTATGGCTATTAGTAATTCTAGCTCTCGATCTAGTACTTTAAAGGTTGATGACATTGTTTGTGTCATCCTTAGGGTGGAAATGTGATGGAAAATATCTGGTGAGACATTAGGTAATTCTTTGAATGCAGAGACTAGGGGAAGAAAAATGGAAAGAGGAAGGAGACCAGGAAATCACAGTAATTCAAGAAAAGGTAGATCCAAATCCATATCAGGGATAGTCACATTGGAAATGCAGGGAGAAAGGACACCTCAAGAAAAGACTGCAAATCTCACAAGGGAGAAGGAGATGGACAACAAGAGAACAATCATGAAGTGAATGTGGCCGATGATATATTGCAAGATGCTCTGATTCTTTCATTAGAGAATATTATGATGCCCGAGTGGTAGATTTAGGGGCCTCATTCTATACCATATCTGATAGGAAACATTTTCATGACTATGTTCAAGGAGATTTTGGACAAATTCATATGGGTGATGATGAAGCTTGTAAAATTGTTAGAATAGGTAAGGTATTTATAAAGAAATAAAATGGAAACCAATGGCTATTGAAGGAGGTAAGGCATGTTCTGGATCTGAAGAAAATTTAAATTTCAACAAGCCAATTAGGTGATGAAGGCTATATAACTATATTCACAGACAAAACCTGGAGGTCACTAAAGGATCCATGGTAATAGAAAAAGGAGAAAAGATTGGTACATTGTATTTATGCAATGGTATTTATAATTAAGTTAATGCTTTAACCTCCAAAGGAGAAGATATGACATTATGGTGTCATAGGCTCGGGCATATGAGTGAGAAAGGGATGCAAATCATTCACTCAAGAAATTTGTTGCCAGGTTTGAAGCATGTTGATTTGGATTTTTGTGAAAATTATGTTTATGGAAAACATAAGAGAGTTAGATTTATCAGAGTTGGGAAAGAAAAGAAGAGCGAAAAATTAGAGCTTGTGCATACATATGTATGGGAACCTTCTTAGGTATCATCTCTTTCTAGCTCTCGCTATTATGTTGCTTTTATTAATGATGCAACTACAAAAAATTAGATTTATCGTATTCAAAATAAATATAATGTATTTGATACTTTCAAGAAATGGAAAGATTTGATTGAGAATCAGACAGGAAAGAAGTTTAAGTGTCTCAAATAAGACAATGGATGTGAATGTTGCAGCAAAGAGTTTGATAACTATTGTTCAAAGCATGGAATTCGGACAAAGAAGATAGTTCCAGGAACACCGCGAGAAAATGGTGTGGCATAAAGGATGAACATGACAATCATGGAGCATGCAAGATGCATGAGATTGCATGCAAGATTTTCCTTACAATTTTGAGCATGTGTTGTAGATATTGTTGTTTATCTAATAAACAACGGGCATTCAAGTTCCTTGGATGGTGTTATTCCAAAGGAGGCATGGACAGATAAAAAGGTAAAGTACTCATTTTTAAAGACTTTTGGTTGTGAAGCTTTTGTCCACATCAATAAAGAAAATACAACAAAGCTTGAGGAAAAATCAAAGAAATGTACCTGTATTGGATATGGTGTGAATAATTTTGGTTATCTCTTATATGATTATTTAAATCACAAAACCAATAGGAGAAGAGACGTCATATTCAATGAAAAGGTCATGTATAAGGATCAGATGCAGGAAAAGAAAGAGGAAAATGAAAACAAAGAATACACAGTGCTTGATGAGATAAAATAAAAAGTAAAGGTTCCTAAAAATAATAATGATCACTAGCCACAACAACCACAACAGCAACATGCATCTCAAACACCTGAAAGTGGTGTTAGAAGATCTACTTGGATAAGTAGACCCCCTGAATGATACTCTCCTTCATTATATTATGTATTGTTGACTGATTATGGTGAACCATAAAGATATGAAGAAGAAATGAAGGTAAAAACCAAGAAGTGGGAGCAAGCCATGGAAGAAGATATGAACTTCTTGATGCATAACCAGACTTGGGACTTAGTCAAGCTGCTTGTGGATAAAACAACATCGTAGAATAAATGGGTTTACAAGTTGAAGGAAGAAGATGGAGAAAAACAAAGGTATAAGGCTAGACTTGTGGTGAAGGGGGCTTCACAAAAGAAAGGTATAGACTTTGATGAAATTGTTTCTCTTGTTGTTAAAATGACTTCAACTATAACTATTTTAAGTCTATGTTGGCATTATGATGCATGTTTTGTACTTGATGGCAACTCACTTGTATATGGTAACTAGATGAACCTACAAGAGAAATACCATATGTGACAGAATGCATGGCAGTTGTGTTTATAAATATGACAAAATGCACGGAAGTTCAAAGGAATCAGTTCAGAAGTAATGTACAATGGAAAATCACATTATAATAGGTCTATTCATAGGTAACAAAGTAATGGTACAGAAGAACATGATGATGGAACAAAGGACTACATATCAGAATCAATCAATTGGGGAAAAATATTGTTTTCAAGTACGTTAAGTTGTATATGCGGGTTCACTATACAAAAAGAGTGTATACAAGCGGGTTCACTGTACAAAAAGAGCGTATACATATGCACGCACTTTCACAAGAGGAAAAGCACGTATGGGATGGAAAATTAAGAAAATTAAGGTTAAAAGAATATCAATGGTCAACACCATGGTATTAGCCCACAATATTGATCGGAGTAATGGATACTTGATCTCGTCTAGGAATACCATGGGTTCTAAGTGTTGTTTGGTCCGAGGTATTGAGAAAGGCCAAAAACTATATAAGGAGCAGAAGATCAAAGGGCCAGGTGTGCAAGTGAGAGGGTTTTTCATGAATACTTTTATATGAAGTATATCTTATGTTGTAAGGGCTATGGTTATGATATGATCTGAAATATCTTGTGCACCTTTTGATACAATTTTGGATCGGGATCATGAGACCTAAAATGACTTATCATTGTATGATCTGATATTTGTTGGGCTAGATCTGAATACTGATGCGTGTTTTATCCTATAAATGTTATGATATGGGTGTCACTAAAGTATGGAATAGTTGTGAATTTTTAAGTTAGTATTTGCAAATCTATACGCTGGTTCGCCTTGGTGAAGGTGCGTATAGACGTCGGTTCGACTCTTCCAAATAGTGTATGCAAAAGAAAAGCATGTTATTCAGAAATGATTGATCTATCTGATCAGTGTTTCTTTTTTATTGTTGTTTGTCAATGATGTCTTCTTAGATCTGAAAGTAGAATTGAATGCATAAGGAGATTGAGTCTGATTGATTGATTGATTAAGTGAGAAGGGTCATCTTTGTTGCTATCTATTTAGATCTCTATAATTTGACACTAGATCTTTAGAATGTTACTGGTTGATAAAGTTTTGATTCATAGGTCTTTATGATTCAATATCCTTAGAGGTATACACAGGTTGGATTAAAGGAATTAGCGTATACACGCAGGTTGGCTTCATTAAAGTCTCGTATATATTCTGACATATGATTTTTGAAGTTGAAGTTGGCTATGGTTGTTTGATGCAGTGTTCTGGGTTCAGATCTATGTACTGGTTACAGTGATCTATCTATTCCAATTGATTGAGTTTTCAGTGTTTTATTGATTCAGTTGTGATTGATTGAAAGATTGATGATTGGGTGATTCAGATATGTCAAAGGTTTAGGTGATTGATTGATTTAGTTGTGGTTGATTCAGAGATTGATGATTGGGTTTCAGTGATTGGTTGATGTAGATGTATTTGTTTATTGTATTGCAGTGGTGATTGATTTTGAGATTCAATGTTACTGATGGGTCCAGTATGAAAATTTGATGAAATGTGGCCTTCATAGTGTGTTGTTGTGTACTAAGAGTATCCAGTATGAAAATTTATGAAACGTGGTCCCTAGAGGATACTGAGGGTTGGAGCCTTCAGTGAGGAAGTCGAAGCTTCCTACCAATAGTGGTTGATGATTAGATCAGGGGGTTGGAGCTTCCTTTTAGTAGCAGTTGGAGAACAAGTGGAGATGGTAGGACGACGCCTACGTACTAGTAAACATATCAGTGAGTATAAGAGCCAAGGGGTCATAGCTCCCTTCCAGTAGAAGATGGAGAACGAGAGAAGGTTGTAGCTTTTTGCGGGTGGATGCATGCGTACTGGTATGAGTCTTCACTAGTACAAAATTGTAAACATATTATTCTTTATATTAAAAGAAGACAAAGACAACAACAACAGGTGGTTTTTCTCCTACATTGGATTTCCACCTTAAATCTTGGTGTTCATGTGTGTTGCTTATGTGTGATGGTTTATTCTGCTATTATTGCACATGGTTACTCTTTAATGGTTAATAAATTACTGATGCACTAATTAAAGATCAACAAATGATGAATTAGTTGAATCGTAAGTTCACTGGATATACATTGGTTGCCTTAAGAACAGTTGTGTGCAACACGAAGTCCTTCACTGAAGTAGCATATATAAATCTGATTATGAAATGAAAAAGTTATTGATTTGATAATACTGATTCACCCTTCCCCTCTCCCCTCAGTATTATTCCCAACAGTGTAGTGGCAGTAGAAGATTTGCATATTGAGAAGTTAGAAGTAAAAACAACCTTTCTTCATGGAGATTTGGAGGAGGAAATATATATGAAACAACCACAAGGGTATGAGATCAAAGGGAAGGAAAAATTAGTGTGCAAATTGAAGAAGATTTTGTATGGCTTAAAACAGAATCCAAGGTAGTGGTATCTAAAATTTGACAGGTTTATGTCTAAACAAATTTATACTAGATGTCACTCTGACCATTGTGTTTATCTTAAAATGAAAAGTGATGGAAGCCATATTATATTGCTATTGTATGTAGATGACATGCTTGGTGTAGGGTCTAACATGCAAGAAGGGTCTAACATGTAAGAAATAAATGTGCTCAAAAGAAAATTGGAAAATTCATTTGCAATGAAGGATTTGGGTGATGCAAAACAAATCCTTGATATGAGAATAATTAGAGAGAAGAAAAATCACAAATTAACATTATCTCAGAGTGAGTACATAGAAAATGTGTTGGAAAGATTTAATATGCAAAATGCAAAATGAGTTAGTACACTTTTGGATAGCCATTTAAAACTACGTAAGAAGATGTGTCCTAAGGCCTAAGAGGAAATTGATTATATGTGTAAAGTTCCTTATGCATCAACAGTTGGAAGCTTAATGTATGTAATGGTCTATACAAGGCCTGATATTGCACATGCAGTGGGAGTTGTAAGTAGGTATATGAACAATCTAGGAAAACAACATTGGGTGGTAGTGAAGTGGATTCTCAGGTATTTGAGAGGTACCACAAATAAGGCATTATGCTTTGGTTGTTCAAACATTGCTCTACAAGGATATGTTGATGCAGATATGGTATGTGATAGAGATAACAGGAGGAGCACCACAAGGTATGTGTTTACTCTAAGTGGAACAACTATCAATTAGGTTTCAAAATTGCAAAACATTGTTGCACTTTCAACAATAGAAGCAGAGTATGTTGCTGCTATAGAGGCTAATAAAGAAATGATTTGGATGCAAAGGTTTATGGATGAATTAGGTAAGAAGCAGGAGATGGGCAGGTTATACAATGACAACCAAAGTGTCATACATCTTGCAAAGAACTCAACATTTCACTCCAAGACTAAACATATACAACTCAAGTACAATTTCATACAGTCAATTTTAGAAGATGGACAATTGAAGCTAGAAAAGATACACACTAGCCAGAATCTTGCAGATGTGTTAACGAAAGTTGTACCTAGGGATAAATTGAGATTCTGCTCAGTTTTGATTGGTCTTCAAGTATGATAGTGAATATGAGAAACAAACAGGTCCAAGTAGAGTCATTGTCCAGCAAGTGAAACAACAATGGAGTTTATATAATCAGTATCCAAGTGGGAGATTGTTCAGAGGTTCTTTGTTTCAGTCGTGTTGGATCCTTGTTCTTAACAGGACGGCAATTCCACCCGTTTAATCACACCCCCCCTGCCTCACCTTGACAGGGGTTCAGGGGTAGCACTCTCAAAGCTAAAAATAGATGAAAATTTTCCTTGTAAAATATTGTAATTTCGTAGTCAATCTGGGTCGTTCATTAGGCAGATGATCATGATCCGACAGTAGAAGTTATATTAATTTAGGGTTTTTTCCCTAGAAGGAAACCCTTAGTTTATATGAGGAAATCGTATTGCAGTTTTGTATTATTATTCTGATCGAGAAAGAAAGAGAAGATCGTGTGAGAGCGAAGAGGAAATTACAACAGATCTATTGTAAGTTGTACCTCTTCATTTTGTTGGATAATATAAAAGGAATGACTAGTTGTTTCTCCATGGACATAGCCCAAATTGGGTGAACCACATATATCTGTGTCTCTCTTCTTTTATGCGTTTCTATATTTTTGTTTACGTAATATTTTATTTGTTTCATTGCTCTTTTAATTAATTTCTAACATTTTAGTCAAAAAAATTATTCCTTACTAATAATTGATATTTTTTATTCAAAATTTACTATTGGAATTAATTCTCTCTACATCGTTCCATTACTTAATCTCTTCCTAAGATCAAATTCTCCATATTGTTTTGATGATGAGCCACACTAGGTGGTTTGAAATGTGTATCACTTAGTTAGCTTAGTTATTTCAAGTTAGGGGCATGAAGTTCAGTTGTGTGTAGTGATTTTTAAATTTCAGGAGCCTAGGTTGAGTTAATTTCAGTTGTAATCAATTAAACTAGTTCTAATTGTTAATTGAACTAGTTGGTGGTCAGTTGAGTAGTAGGACATCAATGTAACTCAAAGATCATCTAGTTAACTGATCCGTCAACTAATAATTAGCTCATGCATGCAAATAATACGAGTTGCCCATTTGTGGTGGAGTTTCCAAGGCATTTAACCGACAGTTGTAAACTAGTTGAGTGTACAGGTGTTGCATGAGGTAGGGTGGACCATCCTTGGGAATTGCACAATCAATTAGAGGAATTTCCTAATTAATAGGACCCCAATTCCTCAAGGAACAACGTAAGAAATTAGGGGTGTGGTGTGCTCGTTTGGTGTGTTGAATTGGTTAAGTACTAGTCAAATCAGTGATTCGGTAGGAGAGAATAGAATTGCTTTTGTAGGTTGAGCTTTGGCATTGAGCTGAAAATTGTAATAGCTTCTCTTACTCACTTGATTGACGAACACAAGGTTGAAGGGGTTTTTAGCAGTTGCTTTGCCCTTAGATATATCTGTGTTTTCATGTGCATGTGTGTTATTTCTTATTGCATATTTATGAGTTGTGCTCTCAATCGTGAAGTGAATTTCACTGATGAGTAGAATAGATTTGAGTCTTGTGTTTTAGTTAAATTTCATAAGTAGTTTCATATCTACACATTAATTTCTACATGGTATCAAAGCAGGATTCATAGTAAAGCATAAAGTTTGAAGTTGTTATTGCAAGAGGATCGAATTTGCAGGATTAATTCTTCAGAGCTAGTAGGATGGATTTCTATGATCTACGACTTGAGTATGCCCTTGAGGGAAGCTCGAACTTTGTTTCATGGAAGGACCGCATGGAGGCAGCGCTGGAGGAAAATGGGTTGAAGGAATTTATTGAGATTGACATTTCAAAACCAAGATCATATGTCAAGGATCTAGCAGAATGGAGGAAGTGTGTAGCCAAGGCGAGGAGAATCATATTGGAGGGAGTAAAGGACCACATTATCTCAAATATCCATGGGAAAGAAATTATGTATGCAATGTGGCAAGCACTAGCAGATTTGTTCCAAAATAGTAGCGACCACAGGAAGTTGGCACTCAAGATTAAACTTTGAAATATTAAGATGCAAAGGAATGACTCTGTTCAACAATATGTGAGTAGGTTCACACAATGTCGTGATGAACTTGGTGGAGTTGGTGTTGCTGTTGTAAAAGATGATTTGGTAAGCCTAGCCCTTCTAGATCTTCCCAAGAGCTGGCATAGCTACCAAGATTCGGTGAACGAGAAAGATAAACTGCCAAATTGGGAACACTTATGGTCTGATTTGGTACAAGAGGAAATAAGGCGGAATACCAGAGATGAGACTTCATCTAAAGGAGCGAATGAAGAGGACTTTTCTCTAGTGGGAAAATGAATGAAAGCCAAGGGAAAGAAATCCCAAGGTGAGGTTGATTCTAGCCAAGAGGGCAAGAAGAAAGACTTGTCCAAATTAAATGCTTCAATTGTCATGAATTCAGGGATTATGTCACTAAGTGTCCACGCAAAAATTCTAGCAAGAAGGAGCCTGCAGTAGCAGCAGCGAGTGAAGCTTTGGCTTCATGGTTCGAGCTTGACTTCACCCTTATCACATGCATGTTGAGCACAATGGTGGGGAGTGTGTGGTACTTGGACAGTGGTGCCTCGTTCCACATGATGGGGAATAGAAAGTTTTTTAGTGACTTGGAGAAGAAAGATCTCCATATGAACATTGAGTTTGGAGACGATGGGAGGTACAAAGCGACCGAGATTGGTATAGTCACCTTTCAGAGGGAGTTGGGCTCCCCTCTCAGACTCAAGGATGTCATGTTCATTCCAAGCCTAAAGAAAAATGTCATCTCAGTAGCAGTGTTGGAAGACATGGTAACGATGTGATCTTCAGCAAAGGGAAATTATTTCTGAGACACATAGTCATGGGGCAGGTGAAGCAGATCGGTGCTCGAGTCAAGAACCTATATGCACTCGAGGTAGAAGATGCATGTGAAAGTTTGAAGAGCAAGGCAAGGGTTAGAGACATGGTGGTTGAGAGGGAGCATGATTTACCTCTCAAAATGAAGCATCAGAAGGAGTCTCAGGATGTTATGGAGAAACCATAAATGGAGAAGCAGACAAGAAGCAGGGTGGAGACATCCACTCAAGCAGATACCTACAATAGGGGGAGAGTTCAAGCTAAGTGGGCAGAGGGAGAAAATGCAGCCATACCTCTAGGTGTGAAGTGCGGCGATGTGAGGCCCTAGTCTCGAGAGTGTAGAAATTTGGGCAAGGTTTATTGAGGTGGTCTCCTCATGGATCATTACCCATATTACAGGAGCCCACATTATTCAGTAGCAGGAGGATCAATTTCAGTTAGATATTGAAGGGCGCAGAGTGTTGACAACATAGCAAGAGGCTCAATGGCAGAATCAACAACACAATTTTTCCAATGGACAGTTGCAGAGATTGCAGTGGCAATAGAAACAGTAAGAGGTGTTGCATGCAGTACATTTCATAGATGCATGATAGGGTTGGTTGATAATCCCTTTCTTGTCGAGAGGGAGTGTTGAAAAATGCAACAAGAAATTCTTAATTTGATTTTTCCTTAGTTGAATTGAGGGAATTTGAAATTCCACACCAACAAACAACCAGGATGAGTTAACTGAGGTGACATGGTTGTTATCACTCAGTTAGATTACTTAATTCGAGTTAGGAGCATGAAGATCAGTTGTGTGTAGTGATTCTTAAATTTTAGGAGCATAGGTTGAGTTAATTTCAATTGTGATCAGTTAAACTAGTTCTAACTATTAATTGAACTAGTTGGTGGTGAGTTTAGTAAGACATTAGTCTAACTCAAAGATCATGTAGTTAATGCATGCAAAGAATACGAGTTTCCCAGTTGTGGTGGAGTTTCCAAGGCTGTTAATCGAGAGATGTAAACTATTGAGTGTACAAGTGTTGCATGAGGTTAAGTGGACCATCCTTGGGAATTGTGCAATCAATTAGAGGAATTCCCTAATTAATAGAGGGGCAATTCCTCAAAGAACAACGCAAGGAAATAGGGATGTGGGGTGCTCGTGTGGTGTGCTGAATTGGTTAAGTACTAGCTAGATTAATCCTTCAGTGGGAGAGCATAGAATTTCTTTTGTAGGTTGAGCTTTGGCATTGAGCTGACAATTGTAATATATTCTCTTACTCACTTGATTAATGAACACAAAGTTGAAGGGGTTTTTAGCATTTTCTTTCCCATTAGATATATATGTGTTTTCATGTGCATGCTTATATATGTGTTTTCATGTGCATGCGTATTATTTCTTATTTCATGTTTATGAGTTGAGCTCTCAATCATGAACTGAATTTCACAAATGAGTAGAGTAGATTTGAGTCTTGTGTTTTAGTTAAATTTCTTACGGAATTTCATATCTACACATTAATTTCTACATTCACCACCCGAGAAGAAAAGGATGCTTAAAAATCAATGCTTCTACTTGGACAAGATTGACTCCCACCTAGCTCATGTGGAGGGGCATATTTCTTATGGTTTTGATAGCGAGGATCCGACAGATCCACCGAGTTTGAGCATGAGGGTACTAACGTGTGCTTTAGGAAGGAAATTCAAGACACTTCTTTGAGAACTCGAAGCGGTGGTTTGCATAAACAGGTGGGCCATGATGGTAGGAAAGCTAGAAAAGGTCAAAGGTTTGTTGGTCAGTTTTCCATCCAGATGGCTTTACAATTTGACATCTTTTGTTTTTTTTGGCCTAGTTAGTAGGCCTTTTGACTATCATAATGTACGTAGTTGTTGGTTGTATATGTGTCGGCTATGGCGTATTGTGGTGTGTA
Organism: Pinus taeda; assembly: GCA_000404065.3. Lineage (NCBI taxonomy): Eukaryota > Viridiplantae > Streptophyta > Pinopsida > Pinales > Pinaceae > Pinus > Pinus taeda. The sequence goes on along the minus strand of APFE030500769.1, from coordinate 3,866 downwards.
GGAAATTTTATAACTAGTATCTTTTGGAGAAATCCAAAGCTAATAATAATAAGAGTATTGTTTTGAAGAGAATTAAAATCCTCAAAGAACAATCTAGCAAAATCAAATAACCTTAATTTTATTTAATAATACAACACATTAATTTTACCAAAAAACACTACATTAATTAAATTAACAAATAATAAACTAAAAAAATATAATCA
>APFE030500756.1:0-13055 GCA_000404065.3 Pinus taeda | reverse complement strand
TACAGGTTCATTGAAATATTAAGTCAGTGGGAAGGGTTCCACATATACTACTAAATATCAGTTTTAATAAGTGTTTCTAGTTTAGGGAAAGCAACTTGTTAGTATCTTGAATTATCATATTTTTTCATGTAATATATCGTAGGAAGATATTTAACTCTACTTAGTTTCATATTGACTCATTCACATATTTTAATAGCTTAAATGGGTAGAGAGGAGAACCATTATTAAATTCAATTTCTATATCTCACAATAAGGTATTTACCCCAATCTAGAAAGTTCATCCATGGGAGAAATATTCATAAAGAAGTTATACCACAAGCCTACTAAATATCAATTTTACTAAATGTTGATAGTTTATGGAAAGAAACTTGATAGTAGCTTGACTTATCATATTTTGTCATGCAATATACGGTAAGAAGATATTTTCCTCTATTTATTTTTGTATTGACTCATTCACATATTTCAATAGCTTGAATGGGTAGAGAAGAGCAAGGTTATAAAACTCAATTTATATATCTCATAGTAGGGTATTTACCCCAATCTAGAAAGATCATCCAAAGGATAAATATTCATAAAGCATCCTTTACCACAAGCCCATTCTTGTCCAAACAATTTACCAAGTGTTATAATAGTAAATGTATAAATATTTATACCTATATGGGGTGAATTACAAGGAGGAAGGGGGGTGGATTTCCACCGTTCCACTTGGCCAATTGACCAGGGGTGGCAACATGCCCCTGAGAATGTTTTACTGACAATGGGCGATGGCATGAGGAAGGAATTTAAGGCTTGTTATTCCAAGCCAAGTATGGTAATGGAGTTGAGTTGCGTAGCATTTGATTTGGGTGATTACCAGAGTCTTAAGCGTGTGGAGGTGATATGTGTTAAGATTTTAACCATGGCAATTGGCCCTCCCCTTTCAATAGAAATTGTCCCAATGGAGAGAGATTTGCAAGCTTGGATGAGCCTGGAAAGAGAATAATTTAAGGAAATCACTTAATGGCATGACACCTAGCCTAACCGGCTTATGGATTCCACATCCAACATTCTAACTGCAAGGTTGAAATTCCTTCTTACAGAAGAAGTTGCTTCAATCCTTGTGTAGGTGATCCTAGTTGACTCAACTCCTGGATTTAACCAAGATCTTTTACTTTCGTGATGTGATTAGAATTGCGTTTAAAATAGCACAATTGAACATAAATGTATGATGTAAAGAAGAAGCAACATGACAATCATCAACAACATAAAATAACAAGACGTTAATAACAGAGTTCGTCCAGGAGGGACTACGTCTCCGGGCCTCGGTGTCAAGATGGTGTAGGCCGTTGCATTAAGTGTTGTCAATAGTGATGATGTACATAGGTGGTGATGTCACTATCATACAAGGAAAATGCCCTCACGCAGGAGTGGCTCCAAGAAATGTTCCATCGTAGGAACTCTCATTAAAAAAGGACTCATATCAGTATGACCTAAACTCATGCATGATGATAATGAGCATCCCGCCAACATGGAATAAAACGGATCTCAATGCAAACATACATGGCGACACATGAGTATCCCATCAACATAACAACAAAGGGATCTCAAACAAAAACATGACAAATCATGACAACAAGTACATCCCATAGATGATTCCGCGTCACATCAAGCACGAATCATGAAACAAGTAAGAAAACGAGATCCCACATCAAACATGGATCGATGCAGCACAATGCATAGCAAAAAGAACTACATGAACACACTACATATACCTCACATCTTGGGGCCATCTGAAGAAAAGGATTTCAAACTATTGAAGTTGGTCGTACCATCAATTTCGTGGTGTTGAATCTCATGGAAATGGTTGTTCACACATGAATGCTGACACCTGCACTCCACTTTGAAAAGTGGTTGAAAAATGAAATGAGAAAATGGAAAATCTGAATGCACCATCAGATTTGTGGCATCAAATAAGGTAAAATCGACTGTCAAATTTCTGAATTCTGAGAAAGTGGAAATCTGGGGCTTAAGGAATCTTTTAGATTCCCCTAGATTCCTCAAAGATTCCCTCTTCTTGCTCATCTGAAGGTCTGTTGCTCAGATCAGGAAACTAATTGCGCCATCAGGTTCGTGTCGCTGGGAAGTGTAAGATCGATATAAAATTTGTTCAATTTGGACACTGACAAAATTTCGCCCTCTCGGAAATTTGGCTCAATCATGGTTCCTCATGTGTTTCTCCAGGATCATGGTTCCACCTGCAAAAATTAATAAAAAATTCATGTCTCGAAAATTGTGCCACGTTCTGCCTTTTTTTCCCCCGGGCGCATTGCTGAAATGAGTTTAAATATAAGTTCCTCGATGGATAAATCAATTAATAGGCTCTTGGCCTATTGGTTAAGTCGACATATTAGGTGCACGGAGGTTGGGGGATCAAATCCTGACCCCTCCAAAATTACACGCATTTTTTTTGGGCGCATTAAATGGTGGAAGTTAAAGTTTGGTTGGCGTCTTAATTTGTTTTGGGGTTGGTGGTATTATATGGAGCTGTTACATTTTAAATGGGCATTGTATAATATGGTGGTGTGTGAGGGTACCTGGGAGGCGTGCCGGCCACCCCGGTCGAGGGGTTTCAAGCTCCGCCACCCTCGATTCATACATGACACATGTTTTTAGTGTGGTGGGGCGTGGGCCGGGTCCACTGGAGGTGGCCCACTTATAACCCAAATGTGTTATATTTAATGCGGGAGTTGGTTGGAGGGCTTGGCGGGGTAATGGACACCGAGCCACATTTAAACTTAAATTATGTTATGTGGTTGGAAAGGGCCGGCGGGGGTCATGGCCCGTCGGCCCCATTAAAATTTTGATTTTTATTGTAATATAGTTTGGGGTTGCGGGTGTGGTGGCCCGCCACCTCATAGATATTGGGAGGCAGAACAACAACACTAGGAGTCGATCCAGTCCATTTGATTATTGCTTCAACAAACTTCAATTTTCCAAATACCTAAGGCTCTTTATAAACACCAATAACAAAAAGAACCAACACCTGGCTTATTCTTTACTGATCTCCCTTAGGCTGATATTGCTGCATTGCAAATACATCACGGACCATCAACCATCACACCAACATGATTAATTGATCGAGATGGCAGATTGAACGATCAAACTGGCAACAACTAAAAGCCTCCCCCAGGACCCCCCAATTCCTCTAGCCATTGTTATCCCTCGTTAGACCATGACAGGGCCTCATGACACAGGATTATGGTGGTGGTTGTACCTATATATTATATATATTATATATATATATATATATTTTATAATTATATATATATATAATATATATATATATAATGTCTTTCTCCAAACTTTTCGAATATAAGGGATATTGGGCGATTTAAAGAGGCCACAATTTCGCTTGTTTTAGGGAGGTAGGTTCCCACGCCGGTTGACGATCAATTTGTAGGACCATTAAACCTAGCCCACAGACCAACTTTGACTGGCTCGTTCTCCCTCATATGAGCTCGGATTGACGAACCGTTCACACCACCGCAATCAGGACGACAAGATCTATTCTCTGGTCCCAGTTCGAAAGCATTCTGATCACTTTGATTTTTGAGCTTCCATAAGCCCTATTTGTCCTATGTGAGTCCTTGGAGCCACCTAGATCAATCTTCTCCACTGAGGAGCTTTTGGTCCTCCAAAAACATGACAAATAATTTGCAACTTCTTTGTACCTTGTCTGCATCACAAGTGTTCTGAAAAGGTCTTGCTTCCATCTCCTTCACCTTTGTTCTTCAGAGCCTTAAGTGATAAGCCGATACCTGCAACCTCCGCAACCTATAATACATAGTTTTGCAAATTACATGCTTGACTTACATGACCAACTAATGACCCAAGCATCCCATACTTTCCATGAGTTTATAACACATACTCAGTGGTCAAGCTTACATCAAGATGGACACAATACCCCAGCCACGAGAACAATTCCAACATATCATTGTTGCTCCAACAAGTGATGGAAAACACATCATCACTGCAACACATGATTTACAAATATAAAGCCAAACACTACTTTTTCTTTGAAAAGTGATGGAGACACAACATCACTTCCACAGTTTAACATGCAACACAAAATAAGACCAGACATCATTGTTGCTTAACAAGTGATGGAACACACATCATCACTTTTACATCTTAAAATGCAACAAATTATTTACAAAATCACGACCATGACAAGCTAACATATCTAGAAACCATTTTTCACTTATTACTGTGAATGGGTCACCCTCCTGTGGTGGTTTTGCTTGTCGAATAATTGTTTCACGTGGTTCATGTACCGACACTTTGTCTTTAAGGCACTGTTCTAGATGGAGCCTCCAATAAGTGTCTCTTTGATGGCCACCTTTGTTGCAATGACTGCAATACATCTTCTTCCTCCAGATTTGCTTAACATGTTGTTGGGAGGGTCTTTCGCGCGTCATCCTTTTCCGTGCTACTATTCTTTTCCAACACTTAAAAAATGTATGGTTATGTAATCCACAAAAGGTACATGTTTCTTGATGCCTTGATTTATGTCCATTATTAATAACATGATTGTAATCGAAATGAACATTCGCATATTGATATTTGTTATACCTTTCCTTGTTGTCTCTGATGTGATTATGGCGATAAGAGCTTGCCTCAACTCTTTCCCTGCAATGGGCATTGCCATGGGATGATGGGGATATGTTCCCATCATTCTCTTTCCTTGACGATTTCGACAATGTCTCAGATGAATCTGACACCTTCGAGCATTCTCCTTCGATGTATCCCAAGCCACCAAATTCAGGTCTCTGCTCAACCTCGAATGGTTGAGTTATGCCTTGGTTATTAACACCAAGTTCTTTTTCCTCCTTGTACCTCATCTTGGTAAGGAGCCTCATGTTTGTCCCTGTGATTGGTATCTCCACATCTCCAATAGAAATCATACTATGTGAAGATGAAACCGAAAGGAAATCAACATCTTTTACCTCCTTTGTCGATTTGGAAAGAACTGATGAGGGCATCTCATCATCTGTTGTTGGTGGTTCGCTAGTTATCGTGGCGCATTCCCCAACTTCGTTTCTGACATACCCAAGTCCTACCTGTCGGGGTAATATATTTACTTTAATGGGTTTGACAATGCCTTGGCCATTAATGCCCAGGCCTTTTCCTTCATTTTTCTTCAACAGTTTGGAGCCAATTCGTATGGTATGATTTTCAAAAATAGTGAAATCATCATCAGGAAACATACATGAAGATAGAGAACTACCTTTTACGTCACATGGGTCATGTTGCGGCTTTTCCAAGGCCTCGTCCTTAGCTTGCAGTTGTCGTAGAAAATTATGTTCTCCTCTTTCTCTTCATGTAAAAGCACCTTCAATTCAACATTCTCTGTTTGAAGATTCTGGTTGTTGTGCTTCAGTTCTTCCAAGGCCTCTTTCATGGCTCGCAACTGAAGCTGCAATCACTCCTTTTCCTCTGTCTCTTTTTGTAGAGCTTCATACATCATTTCCACCCTTTTGGAAATTCTGAGCATGGTCTCGTACATCGCTTTTTCATCCTCTTTTTCTGCACGTTCCATTGGTCACGCTTGCAATTCACATCCACGCAAAGACCACTTTGATACTAAACTTGATCCGAGTTGACTCAACTCCCGGATTTAACCAAGATCTTTTACTTTCGTGATGTGATTATAATTGCGTTTAAAATAGCATAATTGAACATAAATGTATGCTGTAAAGAAGAAGGAACGTGACAATCATCAACAACATAAAATAACAAGACGTTGATAACGGAGTTCATCTAGGAGGGACTACGTCTCCAAGCCCCGGTGTCAAGATGGTGTAGGCCGCTGCATTAAGTGTTGTCAATAGTGATGATGTACATAGGTGGTGACGTCGCTATCATACAAGGAAAATTCCCTCATGCAATAGGGGCTCCAAAAGATGTTCCACTGCAGGAACTCTCATTCAAAAATGACTCATATCAGTATGACCTAGACTCATGCATGATGACCTAAACTCATGCATGATGATAATGAGCATCCCGCCAACATGGCATAAAAGGGATCTCAATGCAAACATACATGGCGACACATGAGTATCCCGTCAACATAAACAAAGGGATCTCAAACAAAAACAAGACGAATCATGACAACAAGTACACCCCACATATGATTCCGCATCACATCAAGCAGGAATCATGAAACCAGTAAGAAAACAAGATCCCACATCAAACATCAAACAGGGATTGTTGCAGCATAATGCATAGCAAAAAGAAGTACATGAACACACTGCATATACCTCACATCCTGGGGCTATCTGAAGAAAAGGATGTCAAACTACTGAAGCTGGCCATACCATCAATCTCCTGGTGTCGAATCTCATAGAAATGGTTGTTCGCACATGAATTTTGACACCTGTACTCCAATTTGAAAAGTGGCCGAAAAATGAAATGAGAAAATGGAAAATCTAAATGCACCATCAGATTTGTGGCGTCGAATAAGGTAAAATCAACTGTCAAATTTCTGAATTTTGAGAAAGTGGAAATCTAGGGCTTAAGTAATCTTTTAGATTCCCCCTATATTCCTCAAAGATTCCCTCTTCCGGGTCATCTGAAGATCTGCTGCTCAGATCAAGAAACTGATTGCACCATCAGGTTCGTGTCACTGGGAAGTGTAAGATCAACATAAAATTTGTCCAATTTGGACACTGACAAAATTTCACCCTGCTGGAAATTGGCTCAATCATGGTTCCACCTATGTTTCTCCAGGATCATGGTTCCACTTGCAAAAATTAATAAAAAAATTCATGTCTCGAAAAATGTGCCACATCCTGCATTTTTTCCCCGAGCGCACTATGGAAATGAGTTTCAATATAAGTTCCTTGGCGAATAAATCAATGAATACGTTGTTGGCTTATTGGTTAAGTCGACATATTAGGCATGCGAAGGTCGGGGGATCAAATCTTGATCCCTCCAAAATTACACGCATTTTTTTTGGGCGCATTGTATGAGGGCGCATTAAATAGCGGAGGTTAAAGTTTGGTTGGCGTATTAATTCGTTTTTGGGTTGGTGGTATTATATGGAGCTGTTACATTTTAAATGGATGTTGTATAATATGGTGGTGTATGAGGGTGCCCGAGAGGCAAGCCGACCACCCCGGCCATGCGGGTTCAAGCCCCACGATCCTCGGTTCATACATGGCACATGTTTTTAGTATGGTGGGGCGTGGGTTGGGTCCACTGAAGGTGGCCCGCCCACAACCCAAATGTGTTATATTTAATGCGGGAGTTGGTTGGAGGGCTTGGTGAGGTAATGGCCGCCGAGCCACATTTAAACTTAAATTATGTTATGTGGTTGCGGGAGGGCCGACAGGGGTCATGGCCTGTCGGCCCCATAAAAAATTTGATTTTTATTGTAATATAGTTTGGGGTGGCGGGGGTGGTGGCCCGCCACCTCATTTGTGGCCCACCACCTCATATATATATATACATATTATAATAATGTATTTTTCCAAACTTTCCCAATATAAGGGGTATTGGGCGATTTAAAGAGGCCACAATTTCGCTTGTTTTCGGGAGCCAGGTTCCCATGCTGGTTGACGGTGAATTTGTAGGACCATTAAACCTGGACCACAACCCAACTTTAATCAAAACTTTGACTGGATCGTTCTCCCTCATACAAGCTTGGATTGATGAATCGTTCACACTGTTATGATGAGGACGACAAGATCTACGCTCTGGTCCCGATTCGAAAGCATTTTGATCACTTTGACTTTTGAGATTTCATAAGCCTTCTTTGTCCTGTGTGAGTCCCTGGAGCCACCTAGATCAGCAAGTGCGTCAACTTAGAGTTAGTAATGATTTCTTGCTCGTTGCAACTTGTTTTCCATTGTGCTTTAAACACTTGTGTAGGTCGATGGTTTCAAGGCCCGCTCAAAGACACATTCTTTTGGCCCCCTTTTATTCTTCCTCCCTCGGACCTTCCCCCCTAATCTGTCTTCCCTCTACCATAATTAGCTCTGGTTGTCTGTCCTGCCATCGTACTACGATGTTTTTCTTGGGATCATCCACCATCGTTGTTGTGCCACCTTTCAATGTCACTATCTAGATTTTCCTAATTCCACTTATGGTTTTAGCAAATGCTTTTTATATGTTTCCTTGATGTTGTCTTTTGGTGGACACCATCTTTGGTTGGCTATGTTTTTATCCCCCATACCATGTGTGGAAATTTCATCGTTTCCTCTTTGAAGGTACCTACGATGATGGTTTTAATAGGCATAGCCCTTACCTGGCGTGGCTCTTCCCCTGTCCTTTTTTCTTTCTCTATCTTCTTTTTTTTTGTTCCCCCATTCCCCTTGCCTCGTCGGAGGGCACGAGTTCGAAGGGGTGCTTTATTCTACCAAGAGAGGGCCCACAGGGGAAACAACCACATGCACCATCGGTTGGAGGACTTTGCATCAAGTTACCATGAACTCCCTCCAAGTCATATCCAAGATCAACTCACATGTGCTAAATAAGAAGATTCTTTGCAAAGACATCCCCTCTCTGACATGGAGGTTCTCACCGAATGGACCGCATGGGTTCTAGACATAAGTCACAAAAGAGGTTGTTTTAACCAATACATGCAAACAACGGATCTTAATTGGAAGATGAAAATTATTCTAGGTTGCACACTCCTGGATAGACATGAGCATCAAACAAATATTCTCCACTCCCTTGAGCACCTACAGTAGCACTTGAGGGACTTGGGTCAGAGAATGGAGAGAATCGAATAGCATCTTGGTATCTGCCCCTCAACAGGGAAACCATATGAGGGCTCTGAGTAACACATCTATGTTACAGGTTTTAAGTCAAATTTCTTTCCCTAGATATTGATTATGTCTATGTGTTATGATCCCTATGTTGTATACTTTGTGTTGCAACGATGTTTTGGACAGTGTGTATGTTTTTCTATGTTTACTTTTGGATCACCTAGTACTCAGATGACCCTGTCCTCCTTGCAGAGAGTAAATTTTTAGATATTGTCAGGTCTCCCTAGTGAGATACTAATTTAAGAAGTTTCATTTTCTCTTGTATTCTCTTGTTTTTGAAGGAATATAACTATTTATAAACTAGGGAACATATTGTAATTAAGTACTCAACCATTCAAGTCAAAGGATCTTAGCTTAAGTGGTTTGGTGAATAATTTGTTTCCCCATATGCGTGGGTTCAAGTCTTAGAGACACGTTGTAAATGGCTTGCTTGTGGCATTTAAGAAATAATTGTATCTAGTGTAATAGAGGTAGTCGATCTTTCAAAGTTGCCAATTTTGTAGAACATCTCTTGTTGGTTTAAAAACAAAATACTCAATTGCTCAAGATAGATCATCGGGCTTATACATATAAGAGTCACAAATGTGGTTTGTAAGGTGATGATCTAAATGTCTCTCTATTTTTTCTACACAACTATCATCAATGGTTATGCGCAATGGATCTTGTGGAGAATAATTCTTCTCTATTCAATACCATTTGTAATCTTATTATAATAGGAATTAGGTATTATTATTCATTATAAAACTTTCTATCATGGAAATGTTTCCCTCTTGATAGCAAAATCAATTATTTTTTTTTGGTTAGAGTTAGGGTTCCTCAAGGTTGGGGATACTAATTTCTTTTGGCTTGTCTATTATGAAATAATTGAGATTTTTTTTAAATACCCATAGAAATCCCTACCTCTTAAATGAAATCTATATTTTAATATAGGGTTTTATTGAAATCATTCAACAATGTAAAATTCATCTTCCATAGTGAGTAAAATCTTAGGTTCAAAAATTGTAATTGGAAGTTAACCTTAGAGCATTGTCTTCACTTTTGAACTACCGGGATGATTACTTTGTCAATTTATGTCACATGAACTCTAATATGTAATGAAAATAACCTATATGATCAGTGAAGATCCCTACATAATATGCATCGTAGTCAGAAGTTGTAAATTTTTCAAAACAATTATAATGTTGGATTTAGAGGCCAAGCTTCAAATTAAGGTCTAAATCCCCAGATCCTATGAATAATCAAGTGGAGGCATCAAAGGCTACTCCAAACTCCCACTCTAAGTATATATACCAATGATATGGATCGCTCCCTTTAACTCTAATGTAAAGACCATGATTATCAAATTTAGATTCTCATCACTTGCTTCAACCCACTTGTGTCTAAATGGCTTTGACTTTAGTTTAACAAGTTAAACTTCATTTGCCATGTTTATTGCATATAGTTTTTCATTAATCACTATAACCCACCTATTTATGAATTTAACCTACCTCGTATGAATCTAACTCACTTTCACTTATTAAGAAGAATTTCGGCGTAAATCAAGTATGGTTGCCTCTAGCTCTCACATTAGTTTTGTTTAGCCTTGATATATTGGTCATGGTTAACCCATAGCTTTATTAGTTTAATGCATCTATATTTCAGCTTCATCAAGTATATTAACCTAGTGATTTATTCAACCCGCACATATTTTCTCTGCCTCCTTAATTTAGCCCACCTATGCCTGCTTACTGTGTGCACTTATTTATCCAATCAATTGGCCTATTTATGAGATTAAAACTCCATCATTGAATGTGTATTAGCTCATTAAACACGACTTGTTTTTATGTTTAATTAGTTTTAATTTTTTTATTATCTAATTTAATGTTGGATTAAGTCTTATGTTTTAAGATGGATATAGATTTTCATAATAAAGAAAGAAAATACAAAGTTGTTGGAACACATTCCTTCATCTTTTTAAGGCTACTAAGTCCTATATTTTAAGATGGATACTAATTTCATTGGCATGTGAGAAACATTAGAGCACATACAACTATATCAAGCTAGGAAAGCATGACAGTTTAACCTCCATGAAGATAAAAATATATAATCTAGTTCCATTGGAAAATTTTCCTTATCTATCAAAATAAAGATAGATACATAAGAAGGCTTCTATAGGAACAAAAAGTATATCCTAAAGATACTTATGTGAATGCAATAGTGGTAAATCATGACTTCATTGAATGTTGTTATAGGGTTGGACCCTTGGAAGGTCTTTCACAAGTTGAGTAGCGGTGCCGAGGTTCATTAGTTGTTGCAGTACCTAGTATCCTCAAACTCAAACTCAATGCCAACATAATGTGGGGTATTTAATGGATGATGATCTCCATGATCATCATTTAAACCCGTAATATCTTGATGTACTTATCTTGATATACTCACATTTTCATTTCAATCTCTAATATTTGGAAAACGAGTACAAAAAAATTTGTGTGTGTGCTCATGTTCTTAGTTGTTCTAATCTTCTAATATTTTCTAATTTTTCTTGTTTTGCATTTTTTTGTTCTATGTTTTGATTGTTTTTAAAGATATTGAGATAATATATATTTTTTCTTCAAGATTCAAAAATAATATTCGTAATTTCTAGTAACTTTAGACTATATTTTAATGTCTTCCATGTTGTCATGACCAATATTAAAGACATCAAATACTTAATAGGAAAAAGCATTCCGTTTAGAGAAGCAACATGTATTTTTCTAAACAAGATCAAAGAATCTCATTTATAACAAAACAAAAACATAAAACTTCTAATTTTGTTTTTTTCCTAGAACTCGAGAAATGAAGCACCACATGGTAATTTATAATGGTAATTTTAACTTATGAAATAGAATTGTGGAATTGTGGCAAAAATTGGATTTCACAAAGACTTTAGTTAGTGAGTAGAGAACAAATCTATGTAAGCTTAGGCTCAAGTTAGGATAAAATTTAATGGAGAAAACCAATTATCATTAAAATAATTCTTAAATAACTTATTACGAAAAAAATAATATTTGTAAAGTTCAATAAATCATTGCAATCATTTTTGTCATGCTAGTTTTATATATATATATATATCATTTTTCATTGAAGAAAACAAATAGATATATAATAAATTTATACATGAAACTAGTAGAAATTTTCGTATTTTATTAATTATTCTAAAAAAAATTAAACAAACTATTTTGTAAAGCTATAAAAAACCTAAATTTCCAAACCATAAATAAATAAAATAAAACCGAAATTATTTAAATTGAAACCCAAAAAATAAAAAATAAAAAATTGCAGAAAAGCAAAAATATGATTGTAACCCCAATTCAAAAAAGCAAGAAAAGCAAAAATTTGATTGGAAAACCAATTCAAAAAACCAAGAAAAAAATAATAACGGAAAAGCAAAAATATAATTGGAAACCAATTCAAAAAAGCAAGAAAAGCATAAATTTGATTGGGAAATCAATTCAAAAAACCATGAAAAAAAATAATAACAGAAAAGCAAAAATATGATTGGAAACCAATTCAAAAAAGCAAGAAAAACAAAAATATGATTGGAAACCCAATTCAAAAAAGCAAGATACCATTTGCATGGGTTTATGTAGCCGTTCTATTGACCTGTAACGGGCGAAGCATAGGCTGCAAAATTTCAGTGTGTATATATATACATCAAACCTCTCAAATCCATCATTTTCTTCCTCCTCTGTCCATCGCCTGCTCTGTCTGTGGGGATTGGGAGTTTGAGTCTGAGTCTGAGTCCGAGTCTAAGTCTGAGTCATGTCTGTGTCTGTGTCTGGGTGTATGTGATAGAGGAGGAAGAGGCATGTATGTGATAGAGGAGGAAGAGGCATGACTGGAGGCAACAGGATTTGATCATCATCCCATTTCAGGGACAACACCGCTCAACAGCCAGCTGCTGAAGGGCTTTTGGTTTCAGGTATATAATCTGCACCACGATTTTTGGTATAATCAGCAATATTCTTACTACCTTTGATTATTTGTGTATTAACCATTCTTCAGCTCTTCTTGGAGGAATGGGCAAATTGAGAACAACAATTGCCTAAGTAATATAATTTCTATTTCTTATTTACAGGGCAGCATGACTCTGAACAATATTTTTCTGCATTCAAGTTGTTCTTCCCAAGTTTTTGGCTCAGGGCTCAGGTACATTTCCTCTAATCTCTGAGAATGTGCGTTTCTATGAAAAGCAACCTCTGATGCTATTCTTTTTTATGAGACTAT